>MU733946.1:186365-278422 GCA_026770625.1 Nicotiana glauca | reverse complement strand
TATATTCGAACTGTTATATAACTGATTAACTGCTTTAAGTGGTGTTCTGAAATGGTCTGGCTGGCCTTGTCATCACGAGAGGCGCCATCACGACCGTAGCGGGGTTTGGGGCATGATAAAACTAGCTTAAGTGTCAAATGTGTTTCGAAAGGAAATTGTTATTTAAAAAAATGGTGACCTGGCACACCGAAATCAAATGTAAGGTGGCGACTAAAATCCTTTAAAACACAAATTTTTGTCACTTTCTAATTGAAAACCCCTTTTTAGCTTCAAAAATCACTTTTTATTATTTTAAAGAGGGTTAGTGAGGTGAAAAAAGTGGTGTGATAGCTTTGGTGACTCTGCTGAGGACTTGCAGGTTCGAGCTGATACTTAATCTTGTTGGTTTTCTAGGATATTCGGTTGAGAAGTTTGTTTTCTTTATTTTCTTTGTTTATTTGGTTTGTTTGTCTTATTTCTCGTTTTGTTGGTTATTTGTTTATCGCTTTTCCTTACGTGATTTGTGTTTTTTAACTGTCATCATTTACATAACCATGGGTCTTCTTTCGGTAACAAGTCTTCCGCAGTATGTTTGAGCGTACACGGCCTTTTGTGAGTCACACGTGTCTTTAGGGGGTGGCATGGGAGCGTGGAATAAGCGGACGGCTAGAGCAGCCGCCATCGACCACGTGCCGCCCCGAATTGCCTTGTCTAGTGAACCCCAAACTTAGGTAAGCCTTTAGTTCATGCTTATTTCCATCATGTTATTTACACCTAGCAGGGCTTGGTCCCAGGCACCATGTCCCTTTATGGGAGACCTATCCAAATTATGTCAAAACGGTCCCATGGCCCAAAAAGACATTTAGTCATCCATATGTGCTACATGCTACATTAGTTAAGGGCAAAGGGGTCATTTGATGGACCAATGATGGTTGAGGGTAAATGAGAAAGAAAATATGGTGAAGTATAAAGATGAAGCAAGTAGGGCCCAGTTATATTTTTGTTTCACAACTTTTTCAAGAAAAGATCCAAAAAAAATGAAAATGAAACACTCAAAAAGATTTTGCACTTTTCCATCATTTTCCAAAAAAAAAACCAAAAAAATAGAGTAAAGAAATTCCAAAAAGATTTTACATGTTTCATCATTTTTCAAAAAAAAATTGTTCTCCAAATCAGTTTTTTTTTAAATTTCTCTCGTATCCATTCTTCCCAAACTACTCCTCATATTTAGGGGAGGGATACGTAGGCATCCTATAGGGTCCGGTCTTCCTGGTGAGTCTTAGGTTCTTGGCTTCAGGGGTCGTAGCCAAATCTTGCATGTTTAGCCACGTTTGGCTACATCGGCTGCTTTTGCAAAATAGGGCTATTTTCTTAAAGTAGTTTTTTATCCCCTGTCTTAAAAACCTAGTACACAACAAGGTGTCCTCTCAGTTTTAAGGTCCATTCCTGTTGAATTTGCATGTCTAGCCACTTTTGGCAACATCGGCCATTCTTGCAAAATATGGTCATTTTCGCAGAAATGGTTCAATGAACTATGTCTTAGGATCTTGAGTCCACAACTAGGTGTCATATTACTTTAAGGTCCGTCCTTTTTGAGATTGCATCTTTAGCCACTTCTGTCCATATCTATCATTTTTTGCAAAATGGGTCATTCTGCACATTAATTTTTGGCTATGATTATTGAGTGTTTGAAGCCATATAAGCCTTAGTGAGATATTTTCGAGTCTTAGAGGCCACTTTTGTTGAGTTTGCACTGATAGTCACTCTTGTCCACGTAGATCATTTTGTAAAATAGCACAATTATGTCTTTCATGTGTCCAATAGGAGGTGTTGTAGCATCGCATAGTGTCTCGAGTCACTAACTCTATTTGGTCTTATTTTTCTCATTCAGGTATGGATCAGTGTACCAGAGCTCAAGCATGACAGATATCCCAGGACCATTCCAGTCTGGACCGTTGCAGACATGAGTTGCTTGAGGATACTTTTATGTTTTGAGTCTGTTATTCATGTTGTCATTTATTTTCTAGTCTCGTACAATAGTATTGAGTATTTTAGGTGATGTCAGAGTCTGTCATAGTCTATTTGAGTTCGTCGATCTTTTGTTATCATATTCCTATTTTGTATGTGGAAAAAAATGAAAAATCCAAAAAGATTTTAGTTTTATAGTTATTTTGTCAATTACTTTTCCAATACTACGCTTGGTCTGATTCATGTGGAATGCGATACGTAGGCAACCTACATAGGGTTCGATCAATTCATTTAAAAAAAAGATGAAGTTGTGGGATTTTAAAGAGAGGAAACTGCGGATTGCGAGAAAATAGTGATTATCAGTAAGAGAAGTGAGGGAAGAAAATAAAATCCAAGGAGTGCTAGTGTCACGACCCTAACCCCGAACCTCGTCGTGATGGCGCCTCTCGTGAAGACAAGGCCAGCAAATTGAACCAAATTCCCATTTTTAAACAGTTAAATAGCATATAAATAGTTTAAACATGATTTAATAGCACTGAATAGCGGAAATATAGATAACAATGCAAATCCAACCAGACACAGCCCTAACCAAGGTGTCACAAGTTACGAGCATCTATGAACCACAATACAGTGTGCTAAAGTCATAAACTACTACAAATATTTGTAAGGAAACAGAAATTATAGAGGAGTAGAGACATGGGGCTACGGACGTCAACAACTACCTTGTAATCTCCAAAAGGCCCGCCTGGTACTGGAGGAAATCAGCACTCTGGAGCGGAACCAGCTACGCCCGAATCAGCACACAAGGTGTCGGGAGTAAAGCGAGTACTCCAACTCAGTGAGTAACGAATATAAATAATGACTGAAAGTAAGAAAACATGTAACACACATGGCATTCTATAATGAAGCAGTAAAATCATTTAAGATCAGTAAATCTAGTAAAATCAAGAAAACGCTCTTTAAACCAGTAAACAAGTAATTGATAATTAATTATGATAACGTAAAAAAAAAAAAAAAAAAATTGGCCCTCTTGCACAGTAACACCACATCCGCCCCTCGAGCAACATCTCACAACAATAACAGCCCCTCAGGCTCAACCTCACATCACAATGGGTACCCGCGCTCACTGGGGGTGTCCAGACTCCTGGAGGGGCCCCTTACGGCCCAAGCGCAATAACAAGCCATCTCGTGGCATCAAACTGGCATCGGCCTCATATCAAATCAAGCCACCTCGTGGCGTACATATCTCAAGCCCTTGGCCTCATATCAGTATCAGTGTTTCCTCACAATATATGCCCTCGACCTTACTTAGTCAAAAATCATCACAAGCCCCTCAGGCGATAGTAAAACAGTATTTCTCAGCCCAAACATCATTTAACATATCATTTAAGTCTCAAAACTGAGTAAAATTGGCTGAGTAGTAAAATAGTGAAAATTACCATGACTGAGTTCAAATAGTAAGTCAAAACAGTGAGGAAATATCAAATAAAAGCCTCGAAGGATTCAAATAGTTGGCATGAAGCCCAAATATGACATTCAGCCTAATAAATGATGATAGCAAATAGTTTTCAATCAAATACGTGGTAAAGTCATCAATTGGGACGGACCAAGTCACAATCCCCAATAGTAAACGACCCCACGCTCGTCATCAAGTGCGTGTCTCACCTCAATATAGCACTACGATGTACAAATCCAGGGTTTCAAACTCTCAGAGCATCATTTGCAATGATTACTCACTCGAACTGGCTAAATCTCTAGCTCGATATGCCTTTGCCCCTCGAATCGGCCTCCACGTGCGTCGAATCTACCCAAAATCAGAACGAAAACATCACAATATACTAAGGGAACAAAGCCCAAGCGCAAACAATCGAAAAATACCAAAAATCCTGAAATAACCAAAACCTGAGCCCCAAGCCCCGAGCCTACTTCTCGAAACTCAAAAAATTTTACACCAATAGGTTCTTTATCTACCCATGAGTTCATACATACAAAAAATATCAAATCCATCCATAAATGACCCTTCAAATCCCAAATCAAAATCCAATTTCTCTAGGTGGAATTCATATAAAAATCGAGTTTCTAGTCCAAAAATCTTACCTCCCAATGATTCCTCTTGAATTCCTCTTTAATTTCCTTCAAAAATCTCCAAAAACGAGCAGCTATGGGTGAAAATAGACCCAAAATCGCGAACAAGACAAGTTTAAAACATTCTGCCCAGGCCTGACTTCCCTTCTTCGCGAACGCGGTCAAACCCTCGCGTTCGCGAAGCACAAACTCGCGTTGACCAAATTTTCCTCTACGCGAACGCGTAACACCCATCACAAATGCGATGCTTCCTCCAGCCAAACTTTCGCGAAGGCGATAACACCTATGCGAACCCGATGAACAAATGACCTTGAACCTCTCAAACCCAAATTACTCTAGGTGATCGCGAGTGCCTTCTCGCGAATGTGATGCACTACTTACCAACCTTCCATGAACGCGAAGCCCCCTCTCGCAAACGTGAATGCTTATTTCCTGGCCTTCCTCAATCCTTCTACGCAATCGTGATACACCCTACGCGATGGCGAAGGGCAATTTTTCTGCAACACTGAACCTCC
This sequence comes from Nicotiana glauca, assembly GCA_026770625.1. NCBI lineage: Eukaryota > Viridiplantae > Streptophyta > Magnoliopsida > Solanales > Solanaceae > Nicotiana > Nicotiana glauca. Next base: position 273,875 of record MU733946.1, on the reverse strand, counting down.
AATTTCTGCAACTTTCAAACTCCAAAAAATGATCCGAATGGCTACCCGAAACTCACTCGAGGCCCCCGGACCTCAACCAAAGGCACAAACACATCCCAATACCTTATTCAAACTAGTTCCAATCATCAAAACATTTCAAAAAACATCAAATCACCCAAAATACATCGGATTCAAGCTTAAGTTTCTAAAATCTTCCGAAATACGCTTTTGATCAAAAATCTGACCAAACCACGTCCAAATTTCTGAAACGTTTCACACACATCCCAAATAACATAACAAAGCTACTGCAATTCTTGGAATTCCATTCCTACCCCCATATCCAAATCTCAACTACCAACCGAAAATCGCCAAAATATCAACTTCGCCAATTCAAGCCTAATTCTACTCCAAACCTCCAAAACTGATTCTGATCACGCTCCTAAGTCACAAATCACCTTTCGAAGCTAACCAAATCACCGGAACTCACATCTGAGCCCTCTAACACATAAGTCAATATCTGGTTGACTTTTCTAACTTAAGTTTTCTTAAAAGAGACTAAGTACCTCAAACCTCATCAAAACCAACCCGGATTCAATCCAACCAACCCGATACCTCAAAACACAGATGAACAAAGTAATAAGAGGTAGAAATAAGGGAAACGGGCCGATAACTCATGAGATGACCGGCCGGGTCGTCAAATCCTCCCCAACTAAAACAAATGTTCGTCCTAGAAGAAGTCAAGAAGCATACCTAAAGCGTCAAACAGGTGAGGATATCTGCTCCGCATCTCCTGCTCGGTCTCCCAGGTGGCCTCCTCCATGGGCCGACCTCTCCACTACACTTTCACTGAAGCTATATCTTTTGATCTCTACTTTCAAACCTGACGCTCCAAAATAGCTACTGGCTCCACATCATAAGTCAAATCACCCTCCAACTGAACCGTGCTAAAATCCAGGAGATGGGATGGATCTCCAATATACATCCGGAGCATAGAAATATGGAAAATCGGATGCACACTCGACAAGCTGGGTGGAAAAGCAAGCTCATAAGCCACCTCCCCAATCCTCCGAAGTACCTCAAAAGGCCCAATGAACCGCGGACACAACTTTCCTTTCTTTACAAATCTCATAATACCCTTCGTGGGCAAAACCTTCAATGGGACCTTCTCACCAACCATGTAGGACACATCTCGGACCTTCCTATTAGCATAACTCTTTTGCCTCGACTGCGCTATACGAAGTCTCTCCTGAATTACCTTTACATTATCTAAAGCATCCTGCACCAAATCTATTCCCAATAGCCTAGCCTCGCCGGGCTTGAACCAACCAACTGGAGTTCTACACTACCTCCCGTACAAAGCCTCATATGGAGCCATCTGAATACTTGACTGGTAGCTGTTGTTATAAGCAAACTCTGCAAGCGGTAGAAACTGATCCCATGACCCTCGAAAATCAATAACACAAGCGCGTAGCATATCCTCCAATATCTAAATGGTGTGCTCGGACTGCCCGTTCGTCTGAGGGTAAAAAGCTGTGCTCAACTGCACCTGAGTACCCAACTCTCGCTGAAGAAACTTCCAAAATTGGGAAGTAAACTGAGTGCCCAGATCTGAAAAGATGGAAACTGGGACACCATGCAACCGAAAAACCTCCCGAATATATATCTCTGCCAACCGCTCTGAAGAATAAGTAGTATATATAGGAATAAAGTGCGCAGACCTGGTCAACCTATCCACAATCATCCAAATAGCATCGAACTTCTTCAAAGTCCGAGGAAGTCCAACTACAAAATCCATAGTGATCCGCTTCCGCTTCCACTACCACTCTGGAATATCCATCCTCTGAAGCAAGCCACCCGGTCTCTGATGCTCATATTTCACATGCTGACAATTGAGATACCGAGCTACAAATCCCACAATATCTTTCTTCATTCTCCTCCACCAGTAATACTGTCTCAGATACTGATACATCTTTGCGGCTCCTGGATGAATAAAATACCGCGAGCTATGGGCCTCCTCCAGAATCAACTTCCGAAGCCCATCCACATTGAGCACACAAATTCGGCCCTACATCATCAATACCACATCATCTCCAATGGTCACATCTCTGGCATCATCATGCTGAACTCTATCCCTAAGGACGAGCAAATGTGAATCATCAAACTGGCACTCTCTAATGTGCTCATATAGGGAAGACCGAGAAACCACGCAAGCCAACACCCGACTGGGCTCCGAAATATTGAACATCACGAACCAGTTGGCTAAAGCTTGAACATCAACCGCAAGAGGTCTCTCCCCAACTGGAATATATGCCAAACTCCCCATACTCACTGCCTTTCAGCTCAAAGCATCAGCCACCATATTGTCCTTCCCCGGATGGTACAATATAGTGATGTAACAATTCTTAAGCAACTCTAACCACCTCCGCTGTCTCAAATTAAGATCCTTTTGCTTGAACAAATGCTGAAGACTACGATGATCACTGAATAACTCACAAGATACGCCATACAAGTAATACCTCCAAATCTTCAACGCGTAAACTATGGTAGTCAACTCTAAATCATGAACGGAGTAGTTCTTCTCATGGGGCTTCAACTGACGAGAAGCATAAGCAATAACTCTACCCTCCTGCATCAACACACAACCAATCCCTACTCTCGAAGTATCACAATACATGGTATATAAACCTGAAACTGATGGAAAGACCAATACTGGAGTTGTGGTCAAAGCTGTCTTGAGCTTCTGAAAGCTCTCCTCACACTCGTCCAATCATACAAATGAAGCACCCTTCTGAGTCAACTTGGTTAAGGGCAATGCGATAGATGAGAATCCCTAAACAAACCGGCGATAATAGCTTGCCAAACCAAGGAAACTACAAATCTCTATGGTTGAGGAAGGCCTGGGCCAACTCTGAACCGCCTTTATCTTCTTTGGGTCAACCTAAATGCCCTCACTGGACGCCACGTGTCCCAAGAATGCCACAGAATTGAGCCAAAATTCACACTTGGAGAACTTTGCATAAAGCTTCTCCTCCCTCAATCTCTGTAACACAACCCTCAAATGCTCTGTGTCCTCTTCCTGACTACGCGAATATACTAGGATATCATCAATGAAAACTATGATAAATGAGTCAAGATAAGGCCGGAACACGCTATTCATCAGATACATGAATGTTGCTGGGGTATTAGTCAGCCCAAAAGGCATAACCAGGAACTCATAGTGACCATATCTGGTCCTGAAGTTTGTCTTAAGAATATCTGAATCCCTGATCTTCAACTGGTGATAACCCGAACACAGAACAATCTTGGAGAATACCCTCTCTCCCTGAAGCTGGTCGAATAAATCATCAATGCGAGGCAAAGGATACTTGTTCTTAACTGTTACTTTGTTCAATTGCCTATAATCAATGAACATTCTCATAGTGTCATCCTTCTTCTTCACAAACAGAACCGGTGCACCCCAAGGTGACACACTAGGCCGAATGAACCCCTTATCTAGGAGTTCCTGAAGCTGATCCTTTAACTCCTTTAGCTTCGCTGGTGCCATACGATACGGTGGAATAGAAATGGGCTGAGTGTTCGGCACAGGTCAATACCAAAATCAATATCCCTATTCGGTGGCATGCCCGGCAGGTCTGCATGAAATACATCAAGGAAATCCCTCAAAACTGGGACAGAATCAATACTGGGAGTCTCAGCTCCCACATCCCTCACAAAGGCAAGATACGAAAGACAACCCTTCCTAACCATACGGTGGGCCTTCAATAAAGAAATCACTCTACTAGGAACGTAATCAGTCATACCTCGCTACTCAATTCGTGGAACACCCGGTAAAGCCAATGTGACTGTCTTGGCATGATAGTCCAGAATAGCGCGACACGGAGATAGCCAATCCATGCCCAGAATGACATCGAAATCCACCATACTCAATAATAAAAGATCAACTCGGGTCTCCAAACCCCCAATAGTAACCACACACGACTGGTACACACGGTCTATAATAAAAGTATCACCCACCAGGGTAGATACATGAATAGGTAAAGCAAGAAACTCACGAAGAGTACCCAAATAGCGAGAAAAGTATGATGACACATAAGAATAGGTAGAACCGGGATCAAATAATACAGAAAGGTCCCCATGGTAGACTGAAATAATACTTGAAATGACAACATCAGAGGTAGAGCTGTCAATATGGGCCGGGTCGGGCTAGCCCAGCCCAGCCCACGTGGGCTTTAGCAATTGACGGGCTGGACTGGGCTGGGCTAGCCCACCCTTTTAATGGGCCTTATAATGGTCAGCCCACCCCAGCCCTATGTGGGCCGCGGGCCCCCACGGGCCGGCCCATTATTTTTAAAAATATAATTTTATATTTTTTCTTTAAGTTTTGACCTAAAAAAGATAATTATTTAAAATTTAAAAAAATATCTTATTGAAAAAAATACGCAAAACTTAATAACTTTTTATATTGTTCCAATATATCACAATAAATACTAAAAAAAATGTAAAAGACAGGACTATATTTCATTCACTAAAACAAACTATTCAAGAGAACGTTCATGATATGAGATATCCAACACATCATCTTCATCAAACACATTTGAATCCGCTTGTGACAAGGTTGTTTTAACATCTTCACTTTCATCTACAATTCATATGCAATATTAATTAGTTAAATATTAAAAATTATTAAAATTTAAAAATTAATAATATTTAAATTCACATAAAAAATATTACCAGTTTGAGTTCGGGAAAACCTGTGCAGTCAATTTCAAGTAGTAACAAGTGTTTGGACATTTTCATAATAAATACAACTTCTGTACTTTGTAAGAACACGCCGCCAATGCTAAATATTGATTCCGAAGGTACAATGGTAATAAGAATGCTAAGTACATCACGCTCCATCATTGAAAGATCGGGATATTTTCTAGAATGGTCCTTCCAATACATGACAACATCACCTCTTGAAACTTCTCAAGATCAAGTTTTGGTTCCTCTTAGTAAAGATCAAATTCTGACTTTCCATATCTAAAGGCAGTATACTTTTTATTTTTTATATATTTTATTAGGCCCACAGGCCGGCCCGGCCCAGCCTCACTCAAGCCTTGCGGGCCACGGGCTTACTCGGGCCGGGCTTAAAAGCCTTATTTTTAAACGGGCTCCAAAAATTAGCCCAGCCCTGCTAAATCACGGGCTGGGCTGGGTTGGCCCAACGGACCAAGCCCATATTGATGGCTCTAATCAGAGGCAATAGTACCGGATCTATCTAGAATAGCATAGAAACGGACCTGACCGCCCCCTGATCGACCTCCCCCTCTGGGTCGACCACTGTCTGACTGATCCTCACCCCTAGCTAGCTGGGCGGGTGGTGGTGGAGCAATTGGCGCTGAAGCTGATGACTGACCCCTCTATTGGGATGAACTAGCAATGCGACGGGGACACTGCCTCCATATGTGACCCATCTCGCCACACTCATAACAAATCCTAGGTGCTAGAAAGGGGGACTGATGCGAACCCCTCGCACCGGAGTGACCAGCAGATGCACTCGGCGTAGAAAAGCCCTGAACAAACGGAGCACGGGATGAGCTCTGAGCTGGAAGGGCACTAAGTGAAGAATGGCCCTAGTGTGAACTGTGGGATCCATGACCCGATGACGCCCCTCGATAACTTGAGTGATCAGACTGACCATGTCAGAACTGTCGGCCTCTACCGTTCTAAAACTGGCCCCTCGAAGGACCACCACTGTAGCTACCAGATCCTTGAGGCCTCTTGGCCTCCCTCTCCTCTCATTCCTGGCGATGGATAGACTCAATCTCCCTGGTAATATCCACAACCTCCTCAAATGTAGCACCAGTCAATCTCTCCCTGGTCATAAGGATACAAAGCTGATAAGTAAGACCATCGACAAATATCCCGATGCTCTCTCGATCTGTCGGGACTAACCAAATGGCATGACGAGCCAACTCAGAGAATCTCAACTCATACTGTGACACGGTCATGTCTCCCTGACGCAACCACTCAAACTATCTACGCAGCTCCTCTTTGCGAGACTGCGGTACATACTTCTTCAGAAAGAGGACGGAGAACTACTGCCAGGAAAGAGGTGCTGCACCAATAGGCCTACGCCTCTCAAAATCCTCCCACCAGGTGAATGCAGGTCCTGAAAACTGAAAGTAGTAAAAGCGACCCCGCTGGTCTCCAGAATACCGGCTGTACGGAGCATCCTCTAACATTTGTCTAAAAAGCCCTGGGCATCCTCGCCCTCTACTCCGCTGAAGGTCGGAGGCTGAAGCCTCCCAAATCTCTCCAATCTATGTTGTTCATCCTCTGGCATGACAGGAACTACATAGTCCTAAGCAGCTGTGACCGGCTGGGCTGGATGTTCCCCCGGTATCTGAAGTCCATGTACGACTTGCTCAGGTGTGCGGGCGGCGGGAGTCTGACTGCCTCTCCCGGCCGATGAAGTAGTTGCGGCTGTAGTGGCTAAAACCACCTGAGCTAGGTCAGTGCAAACTGATAAGATCTGAGCCAAGGCCTCCTGAAGACCCGGAATCACAATAGGCACAACTGGTGCCTGAGTTGGTGCTGCTAGAGAGTCCACAGTTGGAACCGGTCCTGAATATGGGTAGCTGGTGGATCTATAGGTGCTGCGCTCGCTGCTCTGCCTCTACCATGACCACGACCGCATCCTCGGCCTCTGGTGGCCGCAGCTGGTGGCACTAGGGGTCGTCCATCCTGTCCGGTAGTGCGTGTCCCCACCATATGTGACAGAATAGAACAACACAAGTTTAGTACTCGGATAAACAAACTAAATAGCATACAAATAGTCTAAACATGATTTAATAACACTGACTAGCAAAAATATAGATAACAATGCGGAAATCCAACCCGACACAGCCCTAACCGGAGTGTCACAAGTCACGAGTACCAATGAGCCACAATACAGTCTGCTAAAGTCATAAACTACTACAAATGTTTGTAAGGAAATAGAAATAATAGAGGAGTAGAGACACGGGACTGCAGACGTCAAGAGCTACCTCGTAATCTCCGAAAGGCCTGCCTGGTACTGGAGGAAATCAACACTCCGGAGCAGAACCAGCTACGCCTGAATCTGCACACAGGGTGCAGGGAGTAAAGTGAGTACTCCAACTCAGTGAGTAACGAATATAAATAGTGACTGAACGTAAGAAAACACGTAAAACATATGGCATTCTATAATGAAGCAGAAAAATCATTTAAGATCACTAAAGCCAGTAAAATCAAGAAAATGCTCTTTAAACCAATAAACAGGTAATTGACAGTTAATTATGATAACGTAAACAAATAGAAATTTGACCCTCGGGCAGAGTAACACCACATCCGCCCCTCGAGCAACATCTCACAATAGTAACAGTCCCTCGGGCTCAACTCACATCACAATGGGTACCCGCGCTCACTGGTGGTGTGCAAACTCCTGGAGGGGCCTTTACGGCCCAAGCGCAATAACAAGTCATCTCGTGGCATCAAACTGGCCCTCGGCCTCATATCAAATCAAGACACCTCGTGGCGTACATATCTCAGGCCTTTGGCCTCATATCAGTATCAGTGTTTCCTTACAATATAGGCCATCGGCATTACTCAGTCAAAAATCATCACAAGCCCCTCGGGCGATAGTAAAACAGTATTTCTCAGCCCAAACATCATTTAAAATATCATTTAAATCTCAAAACTGAGTAAAATTGGCTGAGTAGTAAAATAGTGGAAATTAACATGACTGAGTTCAAAGAGTAAGTCAAAACAGTGAGGAAATATCAAACAAAATCCACGAAGGGTTCAAATAGTTGGCACGAAGCCCAAATATGGCATTCAGCCCAATAAATGATGATAGTAAATAGTTTTCAATCAAATACGCTGTAAAATCATCAATTGGGATGGACCAAGTCACAATCCCCAATAGTAAACGACCCCACACTTGTCGTCAAGCGCGTGTCTCACCTCAATATAGCACTACGATGTGCAAATCCGGGGTTTCAAACCCTTAGAGCATTATTTACAATCATTACTCACCTCGAACTGGTAAAATCTCTAGCTCGCAATGCCTTTGCCCCTCGAATCGGCCTCTACGCGCGTCGAATTTATCCAAAATCAGAACGAATACATCACAATATACTAAGGGAACAAAGCCCAAGCGAAAACAATCAAAAAATACCGAAAATCCCGAAATTAGCAAAACCCGCGCCCCGGGCCCACTTTTCAAAACTCAAAATTTTTTACACCAATAGGTTCCTTATCTCCCCACGAGTTCATACATACCAAAAACATCAAAATCCGTCTACAAATGCTTCAAATCCCAAATCAAAATCCACTTTCTCAAGCCCTAGTTCCTAAATTTTGGCTTAGTTTTCATGATTTTCTAGGTGGAATTCACATAAAAATCGAGTTTCTAGTCCAAAAATCTTACCTCCCAACGATTCCTCTTGAATTCCTCTTTAATCTCCTTTAAAAATCTCCAAAACGAGCAGCTATGGGTGAAAATGGACTCAAAATCGCGAACAAGACGAGTTTAAAACACTTTGCCCAGGCCTGACTTCCCTTCTTCACGAACACGGTCAAACCCTCGCATTCACGAAGCACAAACTTACGTTGACCAAATTTTCCTCTACGCGAACGCGTAACACCCATCGTGAACGCGATGCTTCCTCCCCCAAAATTTTGCGAACGGGATAACACCTACGCGAATGCGATGAACAAATGACCTTAAATCCCTCAGACCCTAATTACTCTACGCGATCGCGAGTGCCTTCTCGCGAACGCGATGCGCTGCTTACCAATCTTCCTCGAAAGCGAAGCCCTCTCTCACAAACGAGAAGGCTTATTTCCTGACCTTCCTCAATCCTTCTACGCGATCGCGATACACCCTACATGATCGCGAAGGGCAATTTTTCTGCAACACTGAACCTGCAATTTCTGCAACTTTCATACTCCAAAAAATGATCCGAATGACTACTCGAAACTTACCCGAGGCCCCTGAGACCTCAAACAAAGGCACAAACACATCCCAATACCTTATTCAAACTAGTTCCAATCATCAAAACACTTCAAAAAACATCAAATCACCCAAAATACATCGGATTGAAGCCTAAGTTTCTAAAATCTTCCGAAATATGCTTTTGATAAAAAACCCAACCAAACCACGTCCAAATGACCTAAAATTTTGCGCGTACATCCCAAATAAAATAACGAAGCTACTATAACTCTTGGAATTCCATTCCGACCCCTATATCCGAATCTCGCCTATCAACCGGAAATCGCCAAAATATCAACTTTGCCAATTCAGGCATAATTCTACTCCAAACCTCCAAAACACATTCCGATCACGCTCCTAAGTCACAAATCACCTCCCGGAGCTAACTGAACCACCGAAACTCACATCCGTGCCCTCTAACACATAATTCAACATCCGGTTGACTTTTCCAACTTAAGCTTTCTTAAAAGAGACTAAGTGTCTCAAACCTCACCCGGATTCAATCCAACCAACCCGATACCTCAAAACACATATGAACAAAGCAATATGAAGCAAAAATGGGGGAAACGGGCCAGTAACTCATGAGACGACCGGCTGGGTCGTCACATCCAGAAGAGAAAAAAATGGAAAAAAGGCTAGGAGAGTAAAAGTAGGATGATGCTAAATGACCTTGTGACCCTCGAAGTTACTCTACAACCGTTAATTGTTGCTAGGTGCATTACACGCAATATGATATTTCTATTTGATAAATGCCCTAACGCTAACATGTTGGCTTTGTTTTGCTCTTCATTGGTATTTTCATTTTTATAGTAACAAAAGTGGTTAGTTTGTGGCATTTTAGCGAGCTGTCCGTAAAACACAAGGTCAAAGAGCAGGTAGCCATGGCTAGCAAAAATTTGGACATAGTTGTTGTTGATTCGTTTAAGCAGATTGTTGAATCAGAATCTGGGTTGAAAGAAGAGGTCCTAAGGTTGAAAGGACAATCGAAATATAATAAGCCTGGATTAGTGGGCGTCCTCCACCATTATCTCTCACTAACTGCAATGAAAGTCTCGTCACCATTTCGCCATTATCACAAATCCAGATTCCCACTGCTGATGATATCTCCCCACAACCTTTTCACACTCCACCCCCCAAAAGCACCTCATATCCCGCTCCTTTGACCACTCATGTTTTTGTAGCTCCTCTACCAGCTACTCTTCCTTGATCCTCTAATGAGGTTGTGCTCAAAGTCCCTACTGCCCAACACTATGCTCCAGAACCAACTTTCAAGGTCTCGGATCCATACTCTTACGCTCCTTATTTTGAGCCTCCCAGTAAAACTTAAAAGCCTGCTAAGATAGTGGAGCAAGATGAGATATCCAGGAAGGTGAAAGTCTTAGCAGTCTTTAAGAAACATGCAAGGATAAAGAGCCAGTTGAGCGTGTCTTACAAAGATTTGTGCTTGTTTCCTGACATCCAACTTCCTGCTGTGTTTAAGATTCCAAATTTTGATTTGTATAATGGACAAGGAGATCCAGTAAGCCATCTGAGGGGTTGGAGTGAAATGAAAAGTGTTTGTGGGAAAGATGAATTGTTGATAGCATATTTCAGTGAGAGTTTGAGTGGGGAAGCCTTGGAATTGTATAGTTCTCAAGATGTCAGTAACTGGCATGCATGGGGTGACGTGGCTCAAGATTTTGTTCGGCACTATCAGTACAATGTAGACACTATCCCAGACCACTCCTCTCTATCTCAGATGGAAAAGAAACCCGAGGGAAGTTTTAGAAAGTTTTGGCTCAGATGGAAAGAACAAGTTGCCCTGAGTCAGTCCTCCTACTGATTAGAAAAGATGTTGATGAGCCCCGCCAATGACTGGATCCAGTGGGCATTCCTTCTAAACGCTTTCATCCTCAATACCAATCCCATGAATATCCTCGTACTCCAGATAATCCTCACCAATGCTACTTTCCTCTACAAAATCCCCAAAGTCATACCTCACCTTCTCAGTACTCTATCCACAATGCACTGTTGTATGCTCCACACCCACGAAACACACAATGGCTTGCACCCCTCCATAAATGTCTTACCCACATATACAAGCATATCAACCACCTACACGACAGAGGTTCCAACCAAGGCCGGAGCACAAAATAAGAAGGCAGCATCAAAGAGAAAATTCTTTCACCCCTATTGGAGAATCATATGTCAATCTATTCCAAAGGCTGAGGCAATTGAACATGTTGAAGCCGATTCAGATAAAAATGATAAACCCCATTCCAAAGAATTTTGATTGTTCTCAAAGGTAGGCATATTGCTCTAATGCCCCAAGGTACAACATAAAAAGGTTTTGGCAACTGAAAAGAGCAGTATAAAAGCTTATTGATGCCAGTGACATTACCGTACAAAATCCAAATACAGCAGATACTAGCCAAAGTAAATTTCTTGTTCATAATGAGATGCATATTGTGGGCATGATTTGTGTGAAAAAGGAATATAAGAACTCTTCTAAATCCCTTGGAGGGCACTTACCACAAAGTTTTTCAGTGCTATCAGTCTCGGTTCCAGAGGTTGATCATAAGAACGGGTTGGCAAAAGGGACCTAAAAGCTATTTGCTAAGGTCAACGTGATGGAGACTTGTGGATGTTATGGTAATATTTGTGGAACTCAGTAAATAAGATGTCGAGCTTGTAATTGGAAAGACATTCCTTTCTTGGCTAGCCGGGGAGGAGATTTAGTGGTTTATTTTATTGTCAATTCTGTTGTCCGGGTTATTTTAGGGTTGTAATCCGAATTTTGTCTTGCTGCTCAAACCCTTCTTCTCCTTATTTTGTCTAGTTCGTTTAGTTGTAGTAACTAGTCTAGTGTTATCTAGGATTATTGCAGGGTTGTAACCCATGTTTATTTTGCTTGTTTTGTTCAAACCCTTTTCATCTTCTGTCTAATGCAATCTCCTATTTTCTGTTAGTTCTAGTTAGTTTTTGTAGGTCACTTTTCCTTTTATATTTCTTTTCATACTGACTCTAGTGACACGACATGCACGCATAATTCTTAGCCTGGTCTAGAAAGTTAGTCTAATCATGAAATAAGATTTGAAGATAACAGGGATATTTGAGGGAAATAAGCAAAGATTTGGATATTTTGAGATCATTTAAAGCCCGAATTGTATGAAACTGAGACAGTCAGTCTGGGAAATTAAGAGGTTGATAAGAGAATACAACAAGAGAATATCTCTCAAGTAGTTTGAGGTAGATCAGTCAGTGCTGAAATGCATTCTTCCACATCGAGATAAGGTTGAGTCAAGTCTGCTTCGAACTGGCAAGGGTCATTCATCGAGACAAAGGTACTGCCCATTGGAGCTTTTTGTTTGTGTTGGTGCCATCAATAGATACCATGTATGATTTCTTTGCTTATATTCAATTGCATGTTTGTACTTGGAAATTTTAAAGTTTTGTATGACGAAGGAATTTTATTCTATTAAACACTTTTATATTTTGCTACCCCGTTTGAGCCTTAATTTTTGTTTGTTTCATACCTCTCTTTTGGAATCAGAAGTAAAGTTAGGAACTAGAAAAGAAAAAGAAAAATAGAAAAATAAAAAAAAGAGTAAAATAAAAGAAAAGAAAAAAAGGAAAAAAGAAAAACAAAAAAATTAACCAACTATGTGTTGGAACTACGTTCGACCTGATTCTTTAGAAGGATGCGTACGCAGCCTTACTCTGAGGTTCGGTCCCATCAAAGCGAAAATCCAAAAAACAAATTCCCAGACTCCAACAAACTGGGCAGAAGTTTTAATTTGGCCAAAGGATCCGATTCCAAAAGTTGTAATTTTGAACCCTTTCATCTTAAATACTTTTTAGCCTTCATGCCATCCTTTCTTTCCGACCCTGTCTAAAGGCCTACATTATGATCCAAAGAAAGACCTTCCAACCAATCTTTGACGATGCTAAATAAAGTGTGTGGTAAAAGTATGATCTTCTTGTATCATGGGTAATACCATAATCTCAGCACAAAGAGAGAAAACGATAAAATGAGAGAGTCTTATTAGTGAAAACCCTCATGGGCGTCGTAAGGCGGCGGTGAGTTGAGAAAAAAGAGCAAAATTAGAGAGGCTTGATGGTGAAGACCCTTCAACGCACTACAAGTCGATTGAGGCGGATCAGATAGGACAATTGGTGCGTTGGAGCCTAGTTTCAAAACTTAGAGGCATAATAAGAGTTGAAGATTAGGCTCGCTTGACAAATTAGGCCGCTTAATCCAAAATGCATGTCATGGTCAGTAGAGATGGCCTTCAAATCAGATTAATTTCTACTTTGTTCTTTTTCTTGGGTAAAAATATTTTCTTGTTAGACACCATCTCTTCTCGTCTTTTTTCTTATTTTATTCCTCTTGTTTTGTTTGAGTCCCTTTTGAGTCTGTTTTTTGTCTAAACAAGTGAGAAATAACTTTAAAATTTGCTAGCAGCTTTTAAATTACACAAAGCCGAGTCTGGCAAGCATATCAAAATGGCATAAGACATAGGAGAACAGTGTGTGCACTGAGTTATTGATAATAGATGTTCTTTGGGATTGATGTGAAATGCAAATATTTGGCAAATGTTAGAACACGAGTGCAATGCATCGAGCATAAGTTATTGGACTTGAACGAATCAAGAATATTTCTTGTGATAAGGGTTGTCCGAAAAAGTGGTTGGTTGATAACAAGCACTGTACTCCAAGTTGAAGTCCAAGTTGATCGTGATAAGTGCAAGAGAAATCGCCCTCGTAATTAAGGCCACAAACTAACCACCATGTTCTAAACTCACAAGTTTTCATTGTCAGAAACAGGGATGAAGGCTATGTTCATATCAAAGCTTGAATTTTTCAGCTGTAATGCCCCAATTCTGCTTACGCAAAGGCTATTGAGAAGATCACACATCAACCCTAGGAGACACACTTCATAGTCTGGGTCTTTCAGGTTATTCTTTTGTTTTAGGAGACGCACTTCCTAAATTGAGATTCCACCCCTAGGAAATGCACTTCCTAGTTTTGGTCATTTAAATTTATCCCTAGGATACGCACGTCCTAGTTGGAGTCATTGAAGTTTTACCTGTTAGGAGACGCACTTCCTAGTAGGGTCTTTCAGATTATACTTTTTAGGAGACGCACTTATGTGATGACCCGGCCAGTCATCTTAAGAATTTATGCCCTGATCCCCTATTAACTGCTTTCCCCATATTTACTTTTGTTATTTTGAATTGCTGGTATGTTCGGTTTTGAGTTTCGAAGAGTTTGGGATATTTAGTCCCTAAATGAGAGCTTTAGTGTTGGAAATTTGGCCGTAGTCTGAACAGTGTGAAGACAGCCTCAGAATAAAATTTTGATGATTCTGTTAGCTCCGTTGAGTGATTTTGGGGTTATGGGCATGTTCGTATTGAGTTTTGAAGGTCCATAGCTAATTTAGGCTTGAAATGCCAAAAGTTGAATTTTTGAAGTTTTCGATTCGATAGTGAGATTTTGATCCGAGGGTCGGAATGGAATTTCAGAAGTTGGAGTAGCTTTGTAGGTTTAACGAGACGTGTGCGCAAAATTTAAGGTCATTCGGACGAGGTTTGATAGACTTTTTGATCGAAAGCGTATTTTGAGAATTTTAGAGTTCTTAGGCTTGAATCCACGGTTAATTCGAGGTTTTGATGTTGTTTTAGGTATTTTAAGGATTGGTATAAGTTTGGGCAGTGTTATTAGACTTGTTTGGGCTTTTGGTTGAGGTCCGAGGGGCCTCGGGGTGATTTTGGATGGTTGACGAAAGGATTTGGAGTTTGGAATTGCAGCTGAAGCTATAATTGCTGTCATAACCGCATCTGTAGTTGAGAGGCTGCAGGTGCGACTCCTGCAAATGCAAAATCCAGCTGCAGAAGCGGCAGATGAGAAAGGGCCAGGAACCGTAGAAGAGGCATAAGTACCGCACCTGCGTGACCGCAGATGCAGATTCTGGGTCGCAGGTGCGGCTGGGAGGTTTTAAGTGAGAACCGCAGAAGTAGTTCCCCAACCGCAGAAGCGATATCGCGGAAGCGATTTTTGGACCGCAGATGCGGGATTGCTGGGCAGAGTATATAAATAGTTGCATTCGCGAATTTGAGCTATTCTTTCACCATTTTCATCCGAGAAGTGAGCTTTTGGGGAGATTTTTGAGAGGGGATTAAAGAGAGCTTCGAGGAGGTAAGATTCTTCGAACCTAAACTCGTTATTATAGTAATTTTTATCATCCTAAGCATGAAAATTTAAGGAAGATCAGTGGAAAATTGAGTGTTAGGGCTTGATTAATTAGAGACCTTTGATTAATGATTTGATGGACCAATTGAGGTCCGATTTTGGTACTTTTGGTACGACTGAACTCGTGAGAGTGTGAGGATTCTGGAAATATAAATTTTACCCAATTCCAAGATGTGGGCCTGAAGGGTATTTTGGTCATTTTACCTAATGTCATGTATTAGCTTAGAATTTAAATGTAGAATCAGTTACTTGAAGTTTTTTTACATTATGCAATTGAATTGAATAGATTTGGTCCATTTGGAGTCTAGCACTCATGGCAAGAACGTGGTTTCGGGTTAATTTTGAGCGGTTCGAGGTAAGTGACTTATCTAATCTTGTGTAGGGAATATTACCCTTAGGATTGGTGTTGTGATAATTGTAATGCCTTGTACGTGAGGTAACGTGTGCGTGCTTATGTTAAATGTTGAAAATCCTATTTTTATTAAAATAATTTTAATTATGTTTTTCCTTTCTTGCTTACACTACTTGGAATTTAAGCCTACTGTTATCCTAGAGAAGCATGTCTAGTTGACTAAATTGTTCTATTCGCTTTAATTGCCTTATTTGTATTACTGAAGCATGCTAGGTTAGAATTATCTGTTTTACTTTGGTATGAAGTGAGCTTAATTGAGTATTCCTTTTTGCTGTTGTTGTGTGTTTTACTTTGGGACTACGGGAAGGCATCACGGGAGATCCTCTGTACGTATTTATGATTGAGCTGAG
This sequence comes from Nicotiana glauca, assembly GCA_026770625.1. Lineage (NCBI taxonomy): Eukaryota > Viridiplantae > Streptophyta > Magnoliopsida > Solanales > Solanaceae > Nicotiana > Nicotiana glauca. The sequence continues at coordinate 257,905 of MU733946.1, read as the reverse complement.
TGCGGGATACCGAGAGATCTCTGGTACGTATATTGAGGGTACCAAGAGATCCTCGAGATACCGAGAGATCCCTAGCACGTATATTGAGGACACCAAGATATCCTCGGGATACCAAGAGATCCCTAGCATATATTGAGGAATCCAAGAGATCCCTAGCATATATTGAGGATACTAAGTGATCCTCGGGATACTGAGAGATCCCCGGTTATTATTCTTGTGATCGTTTTAGCCTCTGTTTCAGTTACTGAGTTCTTTACTTTCTCGTATTAAATTCTTATTGTTAGCTTTCAACTGTATTGCTTATCTTATTCTATCGTACCTTATATTTTTATCTTATCTCAGTAGGGCCTTCACTTTCCTCGTCACTACCCAACCGAGGTTAGGCTTGGCACTTACTAAGTACTGTTGTGGTGTACTCATGCCCTTTATATGCATGTTTTTCATGTATAGATCCAGGTACTTCGATTTAGTCCTACCACCCTTAAGGAAAGGCGACTGCTCCAGAGACTTCGAGGTATATCTATCACGTCCACCGACCGAGGAGTTCCTTTCCATTCTAGCTTGTAGTGATAGCCCTTCTATCTTTTTTGTTGATATAGACATTCTAGAGTTAGAGCATTTTGGTTATATTCGTATCTTGTGATTCATGGGTTTTTGGGTTTTGGGAGAATTATATTGGTTTTGAGAGTTAATATTGTGTATGCCAAGCGACACTTTTAAACTTTGTTTTATTACACTATTTTTGTTTTAAATTGTTTTCTTTGCAAATTGGTTTATCTTCCGCGTTTTAGGCTTACCTAGTCGTAGAGAGTAGGTTCCGTCGTGATGGTTCACGGAGGGCGAACTAAGGTCGTGACAACTTCCTAGCTTTGGTCATTTAAATTCATTCCTAGGAGATTCACTTTCTAGTTTGAGTCATTGAAGTTTCGCCCCTATGAGACACACTTCCTAGTGTAGGTTTTTCAGGTTATATATTTGTTTTAGGAGACACACTTCCTAAATTGAGATTTTACTCCTTGGAGATGCACTTCTTAGTTTTTGGTCACTTAAGTTCATTCCTAGGAGACGCACTTCCTAGTTTGAGTCATTGAAGCTTCAACCCTAGGAGACGCACTTCCTCGTCTGGGTCTTTCAGGTTATATTTTTGTTTTAGGAGACGCACTTCCTAAATTGAGAATTTACCCCTAGGAGACGCACTTCCTAGTTTAGGGTCACTTAAGTTCATTCCAAGGAGACGCACTTTCTAGTTTGAGTCATTGAAGTTTCACCCCTAGGAGATGCACTTCCTAGTCTAGGTCTTTCAGGTTATATTTTTGTTTTAGGAGACGCACTTCCTAGCTTTGGTTCATTTAAGTTCATTTCTAGGAGACGCACTTCCTAGTTTGAGTCATTGAAGTTTCATCCCTAGGAGACGCACTTCCTCGTCTGGGTGTTTCAGGTTATATTTTTTTTAGGACCTGCACTTCCTAAATTAAGATTTTACCCTTGGAGACGCACTTCTTAGTTTTGGGTTATTTAAGTTCATTCCCAGGAGATGCACTTCCTAGTTTGAGTCATTGAAGTTTCTTCCCTAGGATACGCAATTCCTAGTTTGGTTCATTCAAGTTTCATTCCTAGGAGATGCACTTTCTAGTTTTGGCTCATTCAAGTCATACCCCTAGGAGACGCACTTCCTAGTTTGAGTCATTTAAGTTTCATCCCTAGGAGATGCACTTCCTAGTTTGAGTCATTCGAGTTTTATCCTTAGGAGACGCACTTCCTAGTTTGGTTCATTCAAGTTTTTCTTAAGGAGACGCACTTCCTAGTTTGAGTCGTTTGAGTTCATCTCTAGGAGACACATATCCTAGTCGAGTCTTTAGTTTTACTCTCATCTTTCCATCAATAGCATGGATGATTTACAATTTTTCTAACAACTCACAAATCTTTCTAGTGTAAAATGGGGCAGAAAATTTTATTCGTTTTGTTGTTTTGATTGCAGGCACCCACCTGGAGAACAAGGAAATTCTTTTTAGAGTTCCTTCAAATTTCAAGTCAGTAGCAGGTGCTCACCTAAAGAACGAGGGAAGTCATTTCAAAAGTCAATTAAAGTTAGAAGTAGCAGAAGCTCGCCTAAAGAATTCAAGTTGACGATCCAAGATGACCAAAAGAAGAAGTCTCAATCCAGAATGAAAGAAAAGAAAAAAAAAGAAAATCCAAATGCAGAAGTAAATGAAAGATGTAAACTTCTCAAGACATGGTTGAAGTTACGAGCATTGCATGTACGTTCTTGATCCAAAGAAGTTGTTAAAGAGTGAATCAACACCTGCAGCTAGCAAGCATCAAGGTTCAAATCAAAAGTCTGCATGAAAAACCATACAAGACTCAAGATCAAGCTTCAGTAGACTTATATATAGGAATCTTGTAACTTATAACTGATAGGCTTGCTTAGTTCTTTTAAATTGTGATTTGATGTAATGACAGGAACGTTGACCGAAACCTCGACGGAACGGTATCTCACATGATTCTCTCATCCTCTCCACACACTCCATCACTTTATTAACTTCTCAACTACACGTGGCCTGATTCCTTTATAGCCAAGAATATATAGGCAACTCAGATACCAGGGCTTGGTCACATTATCCTTTCTTTTAGTTTTTGGTCTCTCTAAATAATGGTCGAGTCAAAAAACCTATCTCATCGTTCTTTGTCTGAAAACTCTTCGTGTTTCTATTCAAAGAGGGGCAACTGTAGATATGTAATTTTTGACCCTCCTCGAGATTTTAAACATATTAGCATTTAAATATTTAGTTTAGGTCTAATATCGCTATTTCAACCAGTTTTGACTCTTTTACTTTATTTTCTCACAAAATAAAATTACAAAAATATTTTTTTTATTAAGCTAATTGATATTTTATCTAGTTACTTTTAATTTATATACCTTTCAAAAAATTAAAAAATACAAAAATGGTGTTGATATTTTATTTTTCAAAAACAGATAGGAAGAAAAAATTTGGACTAATTTTGCCTTTTTTTATGTGAGAAAACCATTATTTTGAGCTTGACTTGGCCCAAAAGAGGCCCAAAAGAGGCCAAGCCAAATCCCTAACTCTTAAAATCCTACATCCCTTTCCCCTTTTAAAAGTAGAGGAGAGAAACCTTAAAAAACCTAGAACCCTAAGAGAATCATCAGCCAACCTCACACCCTTCTGCCGCCACCCCCACAAATGACTTCACTGCTGCCGCCGGCCACCAAATCGTTGAAAATTCGGCAACCACCAACAACCACCTCTCCTATTGCCATCTTCTCCACCCTTCAACTCCACATATACAACCGCATATACATAGAGACAATAGAGGGGAAACGGATGAAGGACCGGGGGTGAAAAGGACTTCACACACACACAAAAAAAACACACATAGATACACATATACATATGGACGTTGAATGAGGAGGAAGACTGAAAATGAATAGCAACAGAGTGATAGGGGATGGCGAGGATTTTCAGTCCAAAACGAGAGAAACAGAGTCCAAAATAGAGTTACAAAATCCTCTAGCGTCGCTTCTTCTCCAATTTCCACCAAGAACACCACCGATACAATACCAATTGCAAATACCAATCGAATCTAACCATCCTAAAAAAATCAGCTACACCCATCCAACTCCATAATCACCAGTGAAATCCATCAAACAAGAGCTCGTCTAGGATCCTTTTCCGGCGAGTCTCGAGTTTTCCGATTGAGTCCAGTAATTGTTTCTATTGCTTCCTGGTCGAAGTCCATTCCAGGTGCAGTCTGTTCGTTTTGTTTGAGTTCGATCGCTATTTCGGGTTTTACTCGTAGCTGCGCAATTCCATATATTATAGTTGCCAAATTTTTTTTGACATTTGAAAGCTTCTTGAGGTTCGCTCAAACCTTTCTTAGTTGCTTCAGTGCTTTGGTACATTTTCCATATTGAATCTTGAAATCCCTTGCTAGCTTGTTTTGTTTTACTGCTTATTTTCTTTGTTTTAGATAATTTAATATTGTTACTCTCTTTGTTTAATTTTGTTCTCTGTTGTTCCTTTGAATATCATGTATGGAGGATGATGCAGGTTAAGTAACGAGAATAGTTAAGAGTTATGGTGAATTAATTTGTGCCATCAAACTTAAGAAGAGTTATAGGTCATGGGATATGTAGGTGAAAATGAAAGTACACTAGTCTAAAATGACATTGGTTTCACTGACAATTTCAATTGGATTTTTGTTTGGTATGTGATGTTTTGAGTTGCATACGGTTTAGATCTTTTTTATTGATTGGATTTTTAAGGCGCTAGGAGTATGTTTAGGCCGATCTCACTCAGATAGAAAAATCATAGGTCGCTTCTTTTATTTTGCCGAGGTAAGAGGTTGTTCCCTTTAGTTTATATTCGGGGAAATGCCCCGTAGAGTTTGTATATATTTTTATTATCCAAGGTATGCCCCGAAGTAAATATAAATGGAGGTTGTGGCATCGTCAATAGAGGCATATTATATGCTAGTAAGATTTATTTTATTTTATTTATTAGGAAGGGACGACCTCGAACCTCTCTTGATATTTATTTTCCTTTTGTGTGTTTCTTACCTCACTGTGAATATTCTTAAAATCCAACTTGATCGTGTACGCTTCCATACTAGTTACGGGACTCGGGGAATGTCTAACACCTTTTCCCCGAGTCAAATGAATCCCCTTACCTGAATCTCTGGTGCAAACTGGTATAAGAGTCAAATGTGTTTTGAAAGGAAATTGTTATTTAAAACAATGGTGACCCGGCACACCGAAACCAAATGTCAGGTGGCGACTCTGAAAATCCTTTAAAATACAAATTTTTTTCTCTTTCTAATTGGAAAATCGTTTTGATCTTCAAAAATCACTTTTTATTATTTTAAAGTGGGTTAGTGAGGTGAAAAAAAGGGGTGTGACAGGTACATTTTGTACCATTCAATACTAATATCCCATCCTTCTCTTACTACGGATGTTGAGCTCACATATCGCAAAATTAAAAGGATTTCTTTGACTTGGATCTTTCCTCTACCGGTGACACTTTTACAAGAGAGTAGTCACTAATGCCCGCAGGAAGGAATATAGCCCTACAAGTTAGCATAATATCCGATCATTCCCCATTGATAAATACCCAATCAATCTTTGAGAAGATCATTTTCTCGTCATACTTGTCATTCCAAGTGTACCTATTTCCTTGAGCTGGTAGCTCCATTAGTCCACACTCTGCTACACAGTTATGAAAATCTTTCTCCCATGTCCATGACACTGGTTTGCCACATATTCCATCTTCTACCTTTAAGACTGAATTGATGTAACGACCCGACTGATCGTTTTGTATTTTAGAACCCCGTTCTCTTAAATAAAATTTTGTGCACTTGCTTTAACTAATTTATGACTTGCGGGGACGGGTGGTTCGGATGGAAGAGCTTTGAGTAAGAATAAGTCCAATTGCTTATTTAAGTTTCTCTAAAAAGGCCAAGTTTGACTTCGGTCAACTTTCTTGGGAAACGGACCCAGATTTGTGGTTTGATGATCCTGGAGGGTCCGTGGGAAAATATGGGACCTGGACGTATGCCCGGAATTGAATTCTGAGGTTCCTAGCCCGAGTAATGAATTTTTATGTGAAATTGTTAAATTAAAGTTTCAAAGATTTAAATAAACTAAGAAATCATTGTTTTCCTAGGTATCGGGATCGGATTTCGATTTTGGAACTTGGTACAAGTCTGAAATATCAGTTAAGACTTACCCGTAAAATTTGGTGTCAATCCGAGTAGTTTAAGGGCATTTTGACCCGTTAGAAGAAAGTTAAGAACTTGGAGTTCAATAGATTGATTTATCTGGTTTTAGGACATGATTCCTAGATTTAATGTTGATTTGAGTGATACGAGGGTTCGAGTAGGTTTGGCTCGTGATTTCAGACTTGTCGGTATGTTCGGATGGGGCACGGGAGCCCCAAGCGTCAAACGAGCGAGGCTCGAGTGAAGTTGAAACTTGGAAAAGGGCTGAAGTTTGCTGCTTCTGTCATAACCGCATTTGCGGTTCTTGGACCGCAGAAGCGGTACTGCAGATGCGGCCTCCTCATCGCAAAAGCGAAAGGGGCTAGGCCCAGGGAAAAACGCAAAAGCGGCCCAGAGACCGCAGAAGCGGTCCCGCTTAAGCGGACCCCAGACCGCAGAAGCGGTCCACCTTCCCCAGGCCCAGTACCCCAGAAGCGGACTCACAGAAGCGAGAACCTGACCGCAGAAGCGGTCCAGGCTTCCTTGTTCGTTTTCGCAAAAGCGACCCTTTACCGCAGAAGCGGACCACGCAGAAGCAGGAATCCTACCGCAGAAGCGGAAATAGCTGGGCAGAAGGGTTCATTTAATTCGAACCCAAAGCCATTTTTATCACTTCTCATTCCACACTTGGGCGATTTTGGTGGTTCCAAAGAGAGGGTTTCAACATATTATTGCAAGGTAAGAAATCTTCCTCCATTATGAGTTAAATTACATGAACATTAGGTAGATTAAACACTAAAATTTGGTAAAAATCAAGGGTTAGAGCTAGACCTAGGGTTTTAGCAAAATTTAAGATTTAAGCATGGAATTTGTTAGGTAATGAACTAGAAATCATATACTTGTGATTCTTAAGTGATAGAGAATAACTTCCTTCGAAAAATCTCGGAATTCGGGCATGTGGGCCCGGGGTCGGAATTTAGAAAACTTGTGAGAAAGGTTGGGAAATCACTTAAATAGTTACAATTCAACCTTGTACGCCTTTATTGACTAGTTCTTGCTTTATTTTAATTAGGTTGTGCTCGTTCGGCTTCGAATTGAGGGTTTGGGCTCGTTCTTGATATTGGAAGTGCGCTTCGGAGCGAGGTGAGTCTCCTTTCTAACCTTGTAAGACGGAATTATCCCCATATGATTACAAATGAGTAATTGTTGTTAAATGCGGGGGCTACGTACGTACTAGGTGATGAGAGTCCGCGCGTAGCTACTATAATGATAATTGTGTGGGTAGTTTAGGACCCACATCATGCCTAATTGGGGAATATTTCTTATTTTAAATTACCAAATAATCGTGTATGATTTTCTAGAGACTTAAGGGAATGAAAAGTGATCATATGAGCTTATTGAGCCTTGGTAGGAATTTCCTTGTATATAATTGAGCCTTTATCTGCATTCTTGATATTTTTCTTGATGATTATGGATCGGGCCGATCGCCTCGGTGAGAATAGATGCATCTATGGTTCGGGCCGTTCGACCCTCGGCAGTGCACAATTTATTTTCTGTTGGAGCGGGCCGTCGACCTCGGCATGATTGCGCATGATATACATATGCTTACGTTTAGATATGACATGATCACTTATTAAGTATTTTAAGGGGAAAATGGTAATTGAATTATGGTCAGGAACACGAATATGACTTTTCTTTTAAACTTGTATTATTGGAGATCCTTATGTTGTATATCTCACATTATTATTATATTATCTTGACCTTAGTAAGTATCAAGTCGACCTCTCGTCTCTACTTCTTCGAGATTAGACGGGATACTTACTGGGTACATGTTGTTTATGTACTCATGCTACGCTTCTGTACTTAAATGTACAGGATCTGAGGCAGGTGGACCTGGGCATCATTCTGGTGTGTATCAGTGAGCACATCTAGGACTTCTACGGTGAGCTGCTTCTATTTCATGCCGTTCCGCAGCCAAAGAAGTCTTTCTCTGTATTTTTGGTTTTGTCTATCCTGATTCAGACAATAGGATAGTATAGTATTCTTTTGTGTATATTCTACTAGTTATCCGTAGCTTGTGACACCAGGTTCTGGCACACACAGTAGTAGTAATAGACATTTATTTTTGGGTTGTATTGTCATTTTGACACATTATGATCTTTACTGGTCTTCCCTTTATTTCGAAAATCTATTACAATTGTCTTTGGTTAATGTAAAAACGAGAATTAAATCACATTTCCGCATTGCCTGGCTTGGCAATGATGTCGGGCGCCATCATAACCTATTATGGAAAGTGGGTCGTGACAATTGAAGTCCCCAAAATCATCCAAAGCCTTGTACATCCCATGCTATAAGACACAAGCTTATCCCATAGATCTTTTCTTTCGTCTTTTGTATGTAGTTCATACACATAAGACAATTCAAATGTCTTTTAAAGAGAAATGTAGTAGACCTCACAAGTGATAATTTGAGCTGGCATACTCACAGGGGTAACCTTATAGTAATCAGGTCGTCAAGTAATTTGAATTCTACCATTATAATGGTGTACAAGATTAGTAATATACTGCCATCCCACAAATATAGTATTTGCCAGCTTCTTTATTTTGTTATTTTTTAATTTTATTTTTCGATGGGCCAACCAATCTCACTCTTTCTTCATTGCAAATGAGCTTAATCTCCTTTTCTTAGTAGGGGCATTAAGCCCCCTAATATTCCAACTCATCAAGTTAACCATCCCCCAGAGGGTGCTTGTTTTGGCCTCCCATATTTGTGATACTTCCTCCTTTATCTGTTATACTGATTTTCTTGCTATGTAGTGCCTAAATGAGTTTGAACTTTTAACTTGTCATTGCTGCTTATGTCGTGATTTTCCAATTTTCAATGGGGTCTGCCAACCTGTGATCTCCCCTTGACTTTGCTTCCCACCCTGTCTGTTTCCCCACTGTCAATTCTTGATTTCCATCAGGTCTAATGTTTTTATGCTCCTTTCTTAGTTCATTAGTTTTCTGGATTTGTTCCTTACCTTTATCTCCCTTAAGGTCAATTTGTGCAACACTCACCTTATGTTATTCTGGATTCTCCATGGTCTGCTTCTTCTTGCTTCTACAAACCTCTTCTGCATGCCCATATTAAGAGCAGTAACCACAAAGAGTTAGTTTCCAGTTGTAATTCACTTTTTGCTTAATTATCTTGCCTTGGTCATTTTTGAAAAGCACAACATTCGATAATTGTGCATTTATTTCTACCTTAACTATTAGTCTTGCAAAATTTAATCCATTCCTCTTCTCCGTATTGTGGTCCACCGTGATAGGTTTCCCACTAAGCCACCAAACTTACTCCAGCCTTTTCTGGTTAAAATATCATGGTATAGCCAGTTTTCACACTGGTCAATGAAAAATAGACAGCGTTTATCAAGATAATAAAAAATAGTCACTATTTTACTGCAACAGGGACCGGTCCAGTATAATATACGGGAGTTCTGGTGCATTTGTGTACGAACTCCAGCATATTATGCTGGACCGGTATACTTTGCTAACTCCTGTAAAATTTGCGGGAGACTGGAGCATCAGTGCTCCAAACTCCAGTATATTATACTGGACAATTATACTTGTTGGAACTCCCGTAAAATTTGCGGGAGTTCCAACATAGTTATTCCGGAACTCCCGTAAAATTTACGGGAGTTCAAGCATACTTATGCTGGAACTCCCGTAAAATTTGCGGGCGTATTTTTCCGGATTTTGAATAGTATTTTCGCTCAGATTTAAAGTGGCTAAATTTTGATGACTTTTGAAACTTGGCTATTTTTTAACGACTAGTGGTAAATCTGGCTATTTTTTAATTTCTTCCCCTTTTCTGTTCCAATACTTGAAATCCAGTCCAGCTAACTTGATCCAAATCAGAACTGTGAGAAATTCCTCTCTGGTAAATTCCAACTCATGGATCCATGACTTAATAATAAAAGGCTTGTTGTCAAAGTGATATATGCCACCTTGAATTACTTCTTGCTTACATGCCTCTGTTTCAAAGCGTACCACAATTACTCTATTTTTAGCATTGATATCCTGTAAATTCCATATCCCCCCACAATGGTTTAATATAACCTTGAATTATTTTAAATGTGGGATGTGCTCATAACACATAACAAACAACAACCTTCCCCCAGTAGTCAATTTCATAACTAAGATCGTCCAATTTAATTTCAACAATCGAAGACTCACTATGTGTTTTAGGAGCTACATACTCGAATTTTGTATCCAACATTTGAGAATTTTTGCTATGTTAAAATTAGGGGTGTTCAAATCGATTCGAAAAATCGCCCCAAATCAAAAAGTCAAACCAAATCTGTCACGATCATAAACTGGACCCGATCGTGATGGCGCCTCTCATGAAACAAGGCCAGCTGACACAAACCCCCAATCCAATTAAACAATTATAATAATTCATATTTAAGTCATTAGTAAGTGATAAATCCCAAAATAAAGAGTAAAATAGAACAATGCGAAAACAAACACAACCCGACGTCGGGGTGTCACCAGTCATGAGCATCTAAACATACGTCTAAGAGTATGAAGAGACTACACAGTCTAATACAAATCCAGTACAAAGGAAAATAAGGATAGGAAGGAGAAGCACTGGGCTGCGAACGCCGAGCAGCTACCTAATGTCACACCTCCTTTTTCTACCCCTGAAAGGGAGGTAGGGGAGTTTTTTTTCCAATTTAAGTGACAATCGAGACAAGATTATTTATTAAAATCAGAGTCGCCACTTGGGATAATTTATGGTGTCCAAAGTCACCTGTTAAAATCCCGAATCAAGAAAGTTAACTCTTATTTACAGTCTGCGAACATAGAAATACGGGTAAGGAATTCTGTTAACTCGGGAGAAGTTGTTAGGCATTCCCGGATTCTGTGATTTTAGCACGGTCGCTTTGATCATACTTGGCTTATTAAATTATTTAACTACTCATTTCAGAACCTATGTGCTTTCACCTCTTTCAATTAAGAAATTATCTTGAAATGAGTCACGCGTACGTCATTCATTTAAGACAAATACTCACCAATCGGGACATAACGGAGAAATCAAATTGACGAACGTCCAAATAACCAAGCCGTAGAAGTAATTATCCAAACAAATAAGTATTCAAACCATTGAGAAAAATAATAAAATAAACAAAAGGCAAATAACATGACAGAATATAAAGGACCATTAGAGGATTTTATTATTACCCGGTTGCTTAACCTCTTAAGGTGCCATACTTTAAAATCAACAGAACAATTAGTAGTAGTAGTCGAGAAATGAGCCGGCACTGCCTTTAGTTGAAGATATTGCAACAAAATTCCAAGAATTATAAAGCTTTGGCCTTATGAGTGGACTGAGAAATTGAGCGACCTTGACCAAATTAGAGAAAAATTGAAAGCTGGCAGTAACCCATCAAGGTGGACGGCGGGGACAGCAACGGCGACGAGATTGTTATTTTTGACTCTGTGAATGTGTTCGAGAAAATTTCCAAAAAGGTTCCGCTGCATTTTTTTTCTTTTTTTTTTCTTATGTTTTGGAATTGAAAACTTAGGGTAGAGTTTCTATAATTGAATATTTATATGGAAGTGGTAAGGTATGATGGCCATTAGATTAGAAGGTAATAGATGACTAAGATTAAATCTAGCACTTAAATGAGCTAATGGGTTTGGAATCATGAGTTAAGGGCAACTGGGTTGGACCATGTCTTTTAGGTTTTAACTTAGGCTAAAAAGACCATATAATACAATGTATCTATAAAAATTTAAAAATTACTTTAAATTAAAATAAAACTAAATACTACGAGAGAAACTAATTTTTTTGTGTATTTTCAAAAGTCCTAATACAATAAATATAACTATACTAATTGACCTTAACCTAAAGATGAAAATATTTATTTTATTTTTTTGTAATTTTATTTTTTGTGATAAAATAAAGTAAAAGAGTCAAAATTAGTTGAAATAAAGATATTAGACCTAAACTAAATATTTACATGCTAAAATATAAAAATCTTGGGGAAGGTCAAAAATTACATATCTACACCTAGTCAACTTCGAACAGCCTGCTGGAAAGCAATCAGCCCTCGCTAGCGTGACTCGAGACTCCTGGATCTGCACACAGGGCGCAGGGAGTAATTTAAGTACGTCAACCCAGTAAGTAATTGTGACGACCCAAAGGGGTCATCACCGTATTTTCTCCCTTTCTCTGCGCTTCCGAGGCCTTGGAAACCTCGCTGGTGGTTACCTCGATTTGTGTGTGCAGTCCGGGCGCGAAGCCGGAAATTTTTTATGTTAAAATATGTGAATTCTGTGAAAAATTTGAAGAATTATGATATTAATATTGATATAGTTGACTTTGGTCAACATTTTGGGTAAACAGACCCGGATCCGGACCCGGACCCGGACCCATAATGTGATGGTCCCGGAAGGTCCGTAGGAAAATATGGGACTCGGGCATGTGCCCGGAGTCGAAATCCGAGGTCCAGAACCCCGGTAAAAGAATTTTTCTGGTAAATTATTTTCTGAAACTATTAAGGAAAAATAGAAATGAAAATGAGTTAGAAAATATAGGTATCGGGATCGTATTTTGGTTCCGACGCCCGGTACAGGTCTTAAATATGCGTTAAGCGCTTCCTGTGAAATTTGGTCGAAATCGGACGTCGTTTGACGTGTTTCGGACTATGAGTTCCAAGTTAGAAAGTTAAAGAACTTTGAAACGAAAATCATGAGTTTTGAGGCTCGATTATATGTAAATGATGTTAATTTGGCGATCTGATCGCGCGAGTAAGTCCGTAGGATGTTGTTGGAGTTATGTGTATGTTTGGTTTGGAGCCCCGAGGGCTCGGGTGAGTTTTGAGTAGGTCCCGAGAGGCCTTAGGCTTAAAAGTATCAGATGTTGCAGTGTTGCAGGCCCCAGCGCGGCCGCGGTCATTTCCGCGCGGTCCGCGCTGGAAGCCACACGGCTGCGGTACATTTCTATGCGGTCCGCGTGGCCAGGTTCAGAGAGGCCATTGGCTTAAGTTCGACCAGCGCGGCCGCGGTGCATTTTTGTGCGGTCCGCGCTGGGATATTCAGAGAAGGCCCACGTGCAAGTCCACCAGCGCGGTCGCGCACCAAAATCGTACGGTCCGCGCTGGGTAGGTTCAGAGAGTCGTTTCCCCCCACCTTCCTTGGCGCGGCCGCGGGACATTTTTGTGCGGTCCGCGCCGGGCCTTCAGTGAAGCATATAAATTCGAGATTTTCAGTCATTTTACACTTTTTCAAGACCTAAAACATAAGAGGCGATTTCCCAAATGATTCTTCTTCTTCAAAACGATTGGTAAGTGATTTTTAACTTATTTTCTTTACTCCTTATCATCCTTAAACATAATTTCAACTTCAAAACAAAGATTTTAAATGGAGGAAATTGGGAACTTAGAGTAGGACCTAGGGTTTCTAAAATTGAGGGTTTTGGACCTCAATTTGAGGTCCGATTCCAAAATAAATTATATATTTGAGTTCTTGGGGGAATGGGTAACCGGATTTTGGTTTGAACCTCGGGTTTTGACCACGTGGGCTCGGGGGCATTTTGGAAATTTTGAGTAAAACTTTGGAAAAATCATTTTATGAATTCAAGTTGATTCAATTAGCATTTGTTGATACATTCAAGTAATTTGTGACTAGATTCGAGCGGTTTTGTGGTGAATTCGAGGGGTAAAGCTATTCTAGAGGCTTGAGTGGCCATTTGGAGCATTGAGGTAAGTGTTTGATCTAACTTTGGCTTGAGGGAATAGGATTAGAGTATTATAAATTGCTATTTGCTAAATGATCGAATGCGGTGTATAGGCGTGGTGACGAGTGTCTATATAACGGAGTCTAGCATGACCGTGGGTCCTTGTTTGTACTTGTTTTTGAGATAATTTGGAACTCTTCTAAGATATTTAATGATAACTACATAATGTGAAGAGTTTGAGGATAAATCATGAAATATTAATACCTTGGAGCGTTGGCTCGAATGATAAATACGATTGAGTAAGAGATGAAAGTATTGAAAGGAGTTGTGATTGATCCATTGCCGGGATTGTTAAATATACTGAATATTTTTCCTTACCGGGATGTGAAAGTTAATGATATTGTTCCCTTGCCGGGATTTAGTTGTTGATTGTGTTAGTCCCTTGCCGGGACATTTCTTATTATTGTCTATTTTTTTCTCGCCCGTTTGGTTGTGACTGCTGTTTGGATGAGGAAGAGTATAACGCACGAAGGGTCATTCCGTGCTATTTTTGATTATATTTGCACGAAGGTTCATTCCGTGCTATTTTTTATTATATTTGCACGAAGGGTCATTCCGTGCTATATTTTGACTGTTTATGCACGAAGGGACATTCTGTGCTCTGATTTGATTATATTTGCACGAAGGGTCATTCCGTGCCATGGAATGAAAGTCATGTGAGGGAAAGCACGAAGGGGGATGCCGTGCATTTTATTAATTTGCTTTGGGTGAGAACGAGAGTAAAAGCACGAAGGGTGATGCCGTGAAATTATTGAATTCTTATTCTTTGATAATTATTGTTGTGCCATGTTTCTTAATTACGCTGATGAATTTTATATTCAAATTGTACTCCCCCACAGCATGTTTCCCTCTCTTTTTAACTGTTTAGTTTCGGCATTTCTTTTCCTTTTATTGTATACATATATATAGGATTGTACAGGTTGATTTTAGTAGTCCGGTCTAGCCTCGTCACTACTTCGCCGGGGTTAGGCCAGGCACTTACCAGCACATGGGGTCGGTTGTGCTGATGCTACACTCTGTGCATTTCTTTGTGTACAGATCCAGGAGCAGCTTTTAGGCAGCAGCAGTAGGATTTCTATCTGGGAGCTATCTTCAGTCCAAGGACTCTCGAGGTAGCCTAGCTGACGATCGCAGGCTGAAGTCCATTTCCTTTATTTTAGTTTATTTTTATTGTACCGAAACAGACATATGTATTTTTTTCTTTCATTCAGACTTGTTTGTAGTATTCTATAGTAGTCCGTGAGCTAGTGATACCAGGTTTTGGGTAGTGATGTGATTCAAACATCCGTATTTTTATATCATTTTATTAAACTTAAAGTCTTCCGTACCTATTTAATTATTGTTAGAATATTATATTGCTGAGGTTGGATAAAGAGTGTTTAACGTTTGGCTGGCCTAGCTCCGTTAGCATGCGCCATCACGACGCCCGATGGTGGAAAAAATCCGGGTCGTGACAGTAATAACAGTAAAGGCGACTCGGCGATAAGAAAACACGTAGAACACAATAAAATACTACAAAAAAAATATATAAATCAGTACATCGCAATAAAATAGTAACAGCTCGGAAAAACACTTTAGTTCTACAAAAACCTCTTTAAAACATCTTTTAATAGTTCAAATGAGTGATGGAAACAGGGAGATAAGGAATGAAACATAAGTAAATACTAACAGAACCAGATCTTCAGGTTATCTCACAATCACTCGTATCAGCCCCTCGGGCAATAACATGAAACAACATCAGTCCCTCGGGCTATATCACATCACTAACTGGGTACCGGCGCTCACTGGGGATGTACAGACTCCGGGAGGGGCCCCTTACGACCTAAGCGCAATAACAAGCCATCTCGTGCCATAATCAAATAGGCTCTCGAAGTCATATCAAGCCACCTCGTGGCGTAACAACTCTGGCCCTCAGCCTCATAATAATGAATCAACTCAATACCGTTGCGGCGTACAGCCCGATCCCATAATAACCTCACAACACAGGCCAGTGGCCCTACTCAGTCAGAAATCTCTCAGAGCCACTCGGGCAGAGTAAAATATTATGCTCAACCCTAAATATCATTTAAGATGTCAAAATAGAGTAAGCAGGGCTGAATTGTGAAAACAGTAGAATACAACATGACTAAGTACAATTATGAAGTCAAAACAGTGAGGAATAGTAGTAAAATCCTCTAAGGGTCCAAAATAGTTGGCACGAGGCCCAAATATGACATTCAACCCAAAAGATGATGATAGCAAATATTTTTCAATCAAATACGCGGTTAAACAATCATACGGGACGGACTAAGTTACAATACCTGGACAGAGTGCAGAGTGTAGCATCAGCACAACCGACCTCATGTGCTGGTAAGTTCCTGGCCTAACCCCGACGAGGTAGTGACGAGTCTAGGACTAGAGTCCAGATAAACCAGTGTAGTTATACATATATATATAGCGAAAGAATAAACTGGTACAAAAAATTAAAGCTGAGAAGGGGAATCATGCTTCGGGGAATAATAGATAAACACAAAGTCTTAAGAGAATTATAAGGAAACCAAAATTTAACTTCTAATAAGGATAGAGAAAACAAAGGCAGATTTCACTTTCGGTTCACATCTTGTTGCAGACGTGCAACCCTATCCCATTACTCATATCTTGTGGAAGGTGTACCACCCGCTCCCATT
The DNA here is from genome assembly GCA_026770625.1 of Nicotiana glauca. Classification (NCBI taxonomy): domain Eukaryota; kingdom Viridiplantae; phylum Streptophyta; class Magnoliopsida; order Solanales; family Solanaceae; genus Nicotiana; species Nicotiana glauca. The sequence goes on along the minus strand of MU733946.1, from coordinate 241,739 downwards.
TCACTATATCTTGTGGTAGGCGTACCACTCGTTCCTATTTTATTGAATCTCGTGGTAGGCGTACCACCCTCTCCCATTTTATTAAATCTTGTGGTAGGCGTACCACCCGCTCCTATTTTATCATATCTTGTGGTAGGCGTATCACCCGCTCCCATTTCATCATATCTGGTGGTAGGCATACCACCCGCTCCCATTTCATCATATCTTGTGGTAGGCGTACCACCCACTCTCATTTACAAGTCAATACAAAATCACAAGGAATCCCGGCAAGGGAATAAATGCAATATAATAACTTCCCGGCAAGGGAACAAAAGCAATATAATAACTTCCGGACAAGGGAACAACAATACCAAAATAACATCTCGGCAAGGGAACAACAATACCAAAAAAACATCCAAGCAAGGGAGAATCAGCTATAACCAATCCTAACTCAACTCCTACTCAGCTCAATTAATACCAATACTCAATCATAAATAAAATCCACGAGAATATACTAAATCTTTGCCCAATATCGAGAATCATCAGTTAAAGCATCCGTAGTAACATTTAATAACACAACAACTATCAATTTAAGACTCACGGTCATGCTTGACACCAACGTGTAAATACTTGTCACCATACCTATACGTCATACTCAACAAGAAACAATTAGAAAAATAAGAAACAACTCCTAATCCATCAAGCTAAGGTTAGACTGGACACTTACCTCGAATTTTCACGGCCAACTCAAGCCTCAAACACCGCCTTTCCTTTCGAATTCGGCTCCAAATCAATTGTATCTATACATAATCGACTTTATAACATCAATAAACACTAAAAAATTCAATCCCAATGCCTAATTATAGCTTTCTAATCATTCTTCCAAAAATTCAAAAATCGACCCCGGGCCCACTTGGTCAAAACACGAGGTTTGAACCAAAATCCGATCGCCCATTCACCTATGAGCCCAAATATATAATTAGTTCTAGAATTCGACCCCAAAACGAGGTCTAAATCACAATTAATCAAAAAGCCCTAACTCTACCCAAATCCCTAATTTTCTACCATTAATCTCATGTTTTAGGCCTAGAAATCTAGTGGGTGTTGATAAAAATGAAAGATAACAAGTTAAAAATTACTTACCCAAGAGATTATGGTGAAGAAATGTTCAAAAATTGCCTAAGAGCTTTGGAGAAGAAGAGGTTTGTGAAAATTTATGAAAATCCCTTAAGTGTTCTATTTTTGAGACTTAAAAATAAGTGGGAAAAATTACCCTTCGCGTTCACGACAGGCTCACTGCATTTATGATGAGTCAAGCCTGAAGACCTTCACGTTCGCGACATAGGGCTCGCGTTCGCAAAGAGGAAACTCCTCGAGCCCTCGCGTTCGCATCCAACGGGGCGCGTTCGCGTAGAACAAATGCCCCACCCCCTGCCCAGGCTCATTTGGCCTTCGCATTTGCGTGGCCAGGATCGTGTTCGTGAAGGGATAACCCCCCAATGCCTCGCATTCGCGACCTGTGCTATGCATTTGCGTAGAAGGAATTTCCCTCATCAAAATTTAACACATCGCGTTCGCATGGGTCCTCCCGCGAATGCGAAGAAGGAAACATCAGAAACCCAACATCTGAAAACCTGCAATTTTTCTTAAGTCTGAAACCTTCCGAAACACACCAAGCCGTCGGGGTTCCTAACCAAACTTACGTACTAACTCAATGACATCATACGAACTTATCCGTGCGATCAAATCGCCAAAATAACCTCAATAAAAATGAATTAAACCTCAAAATCAAAGATTTTTTTTCAAACTTCATAAAACATCAACTCTTGCAATTTAGGTCCGAGCCATGTCAAATGACATCCGTTTTTCACCAAATTCTACAGAAACGTCTTAAATCATATATAAGACCTGTAACGGGCGCCAAAACCAAAATGCGGGCCCGATTCTATCATGTTCTAATCAAATTTCATTTCAAAATACTTTAAACAATTTCAGAAAACAATTTTCTTTAAAAGTTCATTTCTCGGGCTTGGGACCTCGGAATTTGATTCCGGGCATACGCCCAAGTCCAATATTTTCCTACGGACCCTCCGGGACCATCAATTCACTGGTCCAGGTCCGTTTATACAAAACATTGACCGAAGTCAAATTAATTCATTTATTAGCCAAATTTTATCATTTTTCAAAGATTTTCATATTTAAGCTTTCCGGCTACACGCCCGGACTGCGTACGCAATTCGCGGTGACTCTAAATGAGGTTTTCAAGGCCTCAAAAACACAGAATTTAATTTAAAAGTAAGTGATGACCTTTTGGGTTAGCACATTCTCCACCTCTAAAACAATCATTCATCCTCGAACGGATAGAAGAAGGAAGTACCTGATTCGGGGAAAAGATGGGGATAACGGCTATCGGACTCAGACTCCCAGGTCGATGCCTCAGGATGCTAACCTCTCCACTGAACACGAATAGAAGGAAAACTCTTCGATCTCAACTGATGAACCTGCCGGCCTAGAATAGCTACCGACTCCTCCTCATAAGACAAGTCCTTGTCCAACTAGACAGTGCTGAAATCTAACACGTGGGATGGAATACATGAAACACTGGTTGCACGGTTGATAAGCTCGGCGGCAATGCAAGTATATAGGCCACCTCTCCCACTCAATGAAGAATCTCAAACGGACCAACGAACATAGGGCTAAGCTTGCCCTTCTTTCCAAATCTCATCACGCCCTTAATAGGCGACACTCGAAGCAAAACCCGCTCACCGACCATGAAAGCCAAATTTCGAACCTTGCGGTTGGCATAACTCTTTTGCCTGGACTGAGCTATACGAAGCCTATCCTGAGTAATCCTGACATTGTCCAAGGCCTCCTGAACCAGATCTGTACCCAACAACCGAGCCTCTCCCAGCTCAAACCATCCAATTGGAGACCGGTACTACCTACCATATAAAGCCTCATAAGGAGCCATATGGATACTCGAGTAGTATCTGTTGTACTCCGCTAAAGGCAAAAATTGATCCCACGAGCCTCCAAAGTTAATGACACAAGCTCGGAGCATATCCTCCAAAATGTGAATAGTCCGCCCGTACTGCCCACACTGCCCGTCCATCTGAGGATGAAATACTATACTCAACTCAACCCGAGTGCCCAATTCTCGCTGAGCTGCTCTCCAAAAACACGAGGTAAACTGCGTACCTCAGTCCGAAATGATAGACACAGGCACACCATGAAGACAAACAATCTCCTGGATATAGATCTCAGCTAACCTCTTGGATGAATAAGAGACTGCCACAGGAATAAAATGTGTTGACTTGGTCAGCCTATCAACAATGACCCATACTGCGTCAAACTTCTTCCGGGTCTGCGGGAGTCCAACATTGAAATCCATAGTGACCCGCTCCCACTTCCACTTGGGAAGCTCAATCCTCTGAAATAAACCACCAGGCCTCTGATGCTCGTACTTAACCTGCTGATAATTCAAACACCGAGCTACATATGCAACGATATCCTTCTTCATTCTCCGCCACCAATAATGCTGCCGCAAAGCCTGATACATCTTTGCGGCGCCCGGATGAACAGAGTACCGGGAACTATGGTCCTCCCTTAAAATCAACTCTCGGAGCCCATCCATATAAGGCACACAAACTCGGCCCTGCAATCTCAAAACTCCATCATCATCTAAGGTAACATGTTTGGCACCTCCGCGCTGCACCGTGTCTCTATGGACACACAAATGGGGATCATCATACTGGCGATCATGAATATGCTCCAATAAAGAAGAACGAGCGACCGTGCAAGCAAACACACGACTAGGCTCAGAAACTTCCAGTCTCACGAACTGATTGGCCAAAGCTTGAACATCCAAAGCAAGCGGTATGTCACCGACCAGAATATAAGTGAGATTGCTCATACTGGCTGACTTCCTACTCAAAGAATCGGCCACCACATTGGCCTTTCCCGGATGATATAAAATGGTGATATCATAATCTTTCAACAACTCCAACCACCTCCTCTGCCTCAAATATAACTCCTTGTGCTTGAACAAATACTGAAGACTCTTGTGATTCGTGAATACTTCACATGCCACGCCATACAGATAATGCTTCCAAATCTTTAATGCGTGAACTATGGATGCCAACTCCAAATCATGAACCGGATAGTTCTTCTCCTAAATCTTTAAGTACCGCAAATCATAGGCAATGACCTTGCCATCCTGCATCAATACTGCACCAAGTCCAATACGAGATGCATCACAATAAACTGTATAAGTCCCTGAACCTATGGGCAAAACCAACACCGGTGCCGTAGTCAGAGCTATCTTGAGCTTCTGAAAGCTCGCCTCACACTCGTTCGACCATCTGAACTGGGCACCATTCTGGGTCAACCTGGTCATCGGGGCTGCGATAGATGTGAACCCCTCCACGAACCGTCAATAGTAGCCTGCCAACCCCAATAAACTCCGAATATTTGTAGTTGATGCTGGTCTACACCAGTTCTTTATTGCCTTAATCTTTTTTGGATCAACTTGAATACCCTCTGGTGATATAACATAACCCAGGAATGCAACTAAACTCAACTAGAACTCGCACTTCGAGAACTTAGCGTATCACTGACTATCCCTCAGAGTCTGAAGAACCACTCTGAGATGCTGCTCGTTCTCCTCCTGGCTGCGAGAATATATTAAAATATCATCAATGAAGACTATCACGAATGAGTCCAAATAAGGCCTGAACACTCGGTTCATCAAATCCATAAAAGCTGCTGGGGCATTTGTCAACCCGAATGACATAACCAAGAACTCATAATGCCTGAATAACGGGGTCTCTTGTCTGCCCCATGACCACCCCTTTGTGATAGTACCATATCAACTCTCCGGGCCACATTGGCTGCCTCTTAGAAGGATATCTCACTCCCAGTCTCTCTAGCAATCTGGAGACGAATTGGCTGAATAAGTCCATCAATAAATTATCTCACTCTCTCCCTCTCAGTGGGAAGTATGATTAGAGCATAGCAAGCCAAATCAATGAATCTGGTCTCGTACTGGGTGACAGTCATGGATCCCTGCTGGAGGCGCTCGAACTGCCTCCGATGGGCCTTTCGCTGTGTGATAGGGAGAAACTTCTCCAAAAATAGCTGTATAAACTGCTCCGAGGTCAAGGCTGTCGATCCTGCTGGTCTAGCTAAGCAATAATTCCTCTATGAAGTCTTAGGGGATCCTGGACAAGCGAAATGTGGCAAAATCAACCCCGTTGGTCTCAAGTATCCCCATGTTCAGAAGAACCTCGTGACAGCTGTCTAGATAATCCTGGGGATCCTCAGTAGATGCACCGTTGAAAGTACTAGTGAAGAGCTTGGTGAACCTATCCAATCTCCATAAAGCATCGACAGGCATTGCTGCACCATCGCCGGTCCGAGCTACCACACCCGGCTGAACTGCTCCAACTGGCTGAGCCGCTGAAGTTTGAAACTGGGGAGCTACTTGATATAGAGTGCGAGTAGCAGTGCGAGTAGCAGGAGTCTGGGCTCTTCCTCCAGCTTGAGAGATAGCTGGTGCTACAGGAAGTGAACCTGCCCTGGTCACACTCTCCATAAGTCCCACTAGACGTACCAGAGCATCCTGAAGAACTGAGGTAGCAATAAACCCCTCTGGGACCTGAGCTGAGCCCACCAAAACTGCTGAGGCTGAAACCTCGTCATCAAAGTCAACCTGAGGCTCCGCTACGGGTGCTGCTGCCCTAGGCCGAGCTCTGCCCTTGCCTCGGCCTCGGCCTCTGCCCCTCATGGGAGCTGCTGCTAGGGGCTCGGGCTGCTGATCCGTAGATGAGGAAGCGCGTGTTCTCACCATCTTTGGAAGAACAGAGTAGAAATTCAATTAGCATAGAGAAACCAAACGGCACGACAAGAAAGAGCATATGTGAAGTTTTTCCTAATTCTGTAGCCTCTGGGGATAAATACAGACATCTCCATACCGATTCCTCAAACTCTACTAATCTTGTCCGTGAATTGTGAGACCTATGTAACCTAGTGCTCTAATACCAACTTGTCACAACCCGGATTTCCCACCCTGGGGTGTCATGATGACGCCTACTCGTAGAAGCTAGGCAAGCCACAAAATCTAGGAATCTTTAACTCTTTCATTTTTAATGCTTTTTAATAACTTGTAATAATAGGTAATAAACAGTAAAATAATAACGGAAGACGAAAATAAAGCAAAAGACTTAGATAAATATAATACCAAAATCGATACGAAAATCCAACATATGTCTCTACCCAGAAATCAGTGTCAATACACTCACGGACTGTCTATCAGTACTAAATACAAAATTCTGAAAGAAAGAAACTCAGTCTGTCTTGGGTACAAGTGATAACAGAACATAATAGTATATAGAAGAGACGTCGGGCCTGCAGACGCCTGTAGGACTACCTCGGGATCTTTGTGGAATGAAGGTTGGCTCCCCTACTGCTGCTATCCCAGCGCTACCCCGGTATCTACACAGAGTGAAGAGTGTATCATCAGCACAACAGACCCCATGTGCTGATAAGTGCCTGGCCTAACCCCAGCGAGGTAGTGACGAGGCTAGGACCAGACTCCAGATAAGCCTGTGCAGTTATATATATATAGCAGAAGAATAAACTGGTACAAACAATTAAATCTGGGAAGGGGAACCATGCTTCGGGGAATAACAGATAAAAATAGAGTCTCAAGAGAATTATAAGGAACCCAAAATTTAACTTGTAACAAGGATAGAGAAAACAAAGGCAGATTTCACTTTTGGTTCACATCATGTTGCAGGCATGCAACCCGATCCCATTTGTCATATCTTGTGGTAGGCATACCACCCGCTCCCATTTCATTATATCTTGTGGTAGGCGTACCACCTGTTCCCATTTCATTGAATCTCGTGGTAGGCGTACCACCCGCTCCCATTTCATTAAATCTTGTGCTAGGCGTACCACCCGCTCCCATTTCATCATATCTTGTGGTAAGCGTACCACCCGCTCCCATTTTATTATATCTTACGGTAGGCGTACCATCCGCTCCCATTTACAAGTCAATACAAAATCACAAGGAATCCCAGCAAGGGAATAAAGGCAATATAATAGCTTCTCGGCAAGGGAACAAAAGCAATATAATAACTTCACGGCAAGGGAACAACAATACCAAACAAACATCCTGACGAAGGAGAATCATCTATAACCAATCCTAACTCAACTCCTACTCAGCTCAATTAATACCAATACTCATTCATAAATAAAATCCACGAGAATAAACTAAATCTTTGCCTAATATCGAGAATCATCAGTTAAAGCATCCGTAGTAACATTTAAGAAGACAACAACTGTCAATTTAAGACTCAGGTCATGCTTGACACCAATGTATAGATACTCGTCATCATGCCTATACTTCGTACTCGACAAGAAACAATTACCAAAATAGGACACAACTCCTAATCCCTCAAGCTAAGGTTAGACCCAACACTTATCTCGAACTTCCACGGCCAACTCAAGCCTCAAACACCGCCTTTCCATTCGAATTCGGCTCCAAATCAATCATATCTATACATAATCGACTTCATAACATCAATAAACACTAAACAATTCAATTCTAATGCAAATTATAGCTTTCTAATCATTCTTCTGAAAAATCCAAAAATCAACCCTGGGCCTGCTTGGTCAAAACACGAGGTTCGAACCAAAATCCAATCCCCCATTCACCCACGAGCCCAAATATATAATTAGTTCCATAATTCGACCCCAAAATAAGGTGTAAATCACAATTAATCAAAAAGCCCTAACTCCACCCAAATCCCTAATTTTCTACCCTTAATATCATGTTTTAGGCCTAGAAATCTAGTGGGTATTGATAAAAATGGAAGATAACAAGTTAAAAATTACTTACCCAAGAGATTATGGTGAGGAAATGCTTCAAAAATCGCCTAACAGATTTGGAGAAGAAGATGTTTGTGAAAATTTATGAAAATCCCGTAAGTGTTCTGTTTTTTAGACTTAAAAATAACTGGGCGAAATTACCCTTCGCGTTTGCGACAGGCTCACTCGTTCGCGATGAGTCAGTCCCGAAGACCTTCACGTTCGTGACATGGGGCTCGCGTTCGCGGAGAGGAAACTCCTCGATCCCTCACGTTCGCATCCAAGGGTCGCGTTCATGTAGAACAAATACCCCACCCTCTGCCCAGGCTCATTTGCCCTTCGCGTTCGCGAAGGGATAACCCCTCAATGCCTCTCGTTCGCGACTTGTGCTACGCGTTCGCGTAGAAGGAATTTCCCTCATCCAAAGTTAACACATTGCGTTCGCGTGGGTCCTCCTGCGAACGCGAAGAAGGAAACATCAGAAACCCAACGGCTGAAAACCTTCAATTTTTCTTTAGCTTGGAACCTTCCGAAACACACCCGAGCCCTCGTGGCTCCTAACCAAATATACGTACTAACTCAATAACATCATATGAAATTATCTATGCGATCAAATCGACAAAATAACCTCAATAACAATGAATTAAACCTCAAAATCAAAGAATTTTTCTCAAACTTCATAAAACATCAACTCTTGCAATTTAGGTCCGAATCACGTCAAATGACATATGTTTTTTACCAAATTTTACAGAAACGTCTTAAATCATATATAAGACTTGTACTGAGCACCGGAACTAAAATACGGGCCCGATACCATCATGTTCTAATAACATTTCATTTCAAAATAATTTAAACAATTTCAGAAAACTATTTTCTTTAAAAATTTATTTCTCGGGCTTGGGACCTCGAAATTTGATTTCGGGCATACGCCCAAGTCCTGTATTTTTCTACGGACCCTCCGGGATCGTCAATTCACGGGTTCGAGACCGTTTACCCAAAACGTTGACCCAAGTCAAATTAATTCATTTATTAGCCAAATTTTATCTTTTTTTTTACAGATTTTCATATTTAAGCTTTCCGGCTACGTGCTCGGACTAAGCACGCAATTTGAGGTGACTCGAAATAAGGTTTTTAAGGCCCTGGAAACATAGAATTTAATTTAAAAGCAAGTGATGACCTTTTGGGTCATCACAATGCTGATGCGATAAGCGAGAACGAAGCAGCCTCAAAGATTGTTGTGCAAATCACGGAGTCAGATTCGTCGTTGAAGATAGTGTTAGATTAATTTTAGGTGAATGTAGTTTTGGAAGGTTGTTTTATGTGAATACAATTTTTTGAATATTGTTTTTGTGAAGATGGTCTTCAGTTAAGAAAAACCATGTTTTAATCACTATATCCACAGTGTTTATAAATGACCATTTCAACTATTCAATCTATGTTTCATTATTTTGTGCATAAGTTTTCACACTTAATCTACATGTATTCATATGTATCCAACAGGTTATATTCATACATATTCAACAGGGTGTATTAGTATGCATTCAGATTAGTCACTTAGATTGTATATCCAAGTCAGAAACTTAATGTTACAGGTTTTATACGTATGTATTCAACCTGTTGTATTTTATATTTTTAAGCAAGTTATATTCATACTTACACAAATGTGTATGTATTTGTATTTATTTAGTTGGATTTGTATATTCAAGCCAGACACAATGTATAAGACAATTTATACTTTCGTATGTTTCAATATAGTATATTAGTATTTAATCAGATTTAGCTGTAGGGATTGTATATCCAAGTTAGAAAGTGAATAATACAATTTCACGACCCTAAACCCGGACTCGGTCATGATAGCGCCTCTCATGAAGACAAGGCCAGCCGATACAAAACCAAATTCATTTTAAACAGTTAAAATAGTTTAATTAAGTCATTAGCATGATCAAATCCCAACAGAAACAGCAAAATAGTATAATTTGTGGAAAAACCAACACTGCCCGACATCGGGGTGTCACCAGTCATGAGCATATACTAACCGATTAAAAACAAGAAGAGTCTACATAGTCTATTACAAAACTAAAACAAGAGAAAATAAGATAGGGGGAGAAGCACTGTATTGTGAACGACGAGCAGCTACCTAGTGAATCTCCGAACCGCCTTAGCTGGAAGAGATCAACACTCGCCAGTGGGACCTGAAATGCCTGAATCTGCACACATGGTGCAAGGAGTAAAGTGAGTACTCCAACTCAGTGAGTAATAACAATAAATGAAGACTGAGCGATAAGAAATCATGTAAAATCACAACAATATGCTATAAAGAAGCAGAGTAAAACCAGTAAAGTACAATAAAACAGTGAAATCTCATAAAACATCTTTTTAACAGTTAAACAAGTAAATGAAAGGCAGCTAGAAAAGATAAACACATAAATCCGCCCCTCGAGCATAATACCAACAGAATCAGCCCCTCGGGCAATAACATGGAACAACACCAGCCCCTCGGGCTATATCTCATATTACAATGAGTACCCGCGCTCACTTGGGGTGTACATACTCCGGGAGGAGCCCCTTATGGCCCAAGTGCAATATCAAGCCATCTCGTGGTATAATCAATAGGCTCTCGGCCTCATATCAACAAGCCACCTCGTGGCATACAATCTCAGGCCCACGGCCTCATAATCATAATCAGTGTATCACTGTTGTAGCGTGCAGCCCGACCCAAAAGTATCCTCACAACATAGGCCCACGATCTTACTCAGTCAGAATCTCATAAGCTAGTCGGGCAATAGTAAAATATGATGCTCAGCCCAAAATATCATTTAAGGTGATAAAACAGAGTAAACATGGTTAAGTTATGAAAACAGTGGAATATAGCATGACTAAGTACAAGTATAAAGTCAAAACAGTGAGGAAATGGCAGTAAAACAAATCCCTAAGAGTCCAAATAGTTGGCACGAGGCCCAAAACATGGTGATAGAAAACATTTTTCAATCAAATACGAAGTAAAATAGTCATTCGGGATGGACTAAGTCACAATCCCCGATGGTGCTTGACACTACGCTCGTTATCTAGCATATGTGTCACCTCAACATAGCACCATGATGTGAAATTTGGGGTTCCATACCCTTAGGACAACATTTAAAATCATTACTCACCTCAATCTGGTCCAAACTCTAGCCCGCGATGCGTTTGCCCCTCGAATCGGCCTCAAATCGCAATCGAATCTATCCAAAATCAGAATCACGATATCAAAATATGCTAAGGGAACGAAGCCCATGAAAAAATAATCAATTTACAACATAAATCCCGAAATTAACACAAACCCGACCCCTAGGCCCACGTCTCGAAATTTGATAAAATTTACATCAATATATTCCTTATCTCCCCACAAGTTCATACATATCAAAAGCCCAAAATCCGACAACAAATGGCCTCTTAAATCCTCAAGTCAAGGTCTCCAATACCAAACCCTAATCCCCAATTTCTAACCCTTAATTTCTATTATCCCTTGAATCCCACTTCAAGATCTCCCTAAGAGCTCCAAAACCGACTTGAAATGGTGAAGAACAACTCAAAAATCGTGAAGGTATTCTTTTATACCTTCTGGACCAGGCTTTTTCCACTTGCGGTCCATCCACCCATCTGCGGTACCGCTTTTATGGTCCACGACATCGCATCTGCGATTTTCCTTTATGGGCCAAAAATTCGCATCTGCGATACACTGCCCGCACTTGCGCCATCGCGGGTAAGGTTCCTTAATCTGTCACGACCCAAACTGGAGGGCCATGACTAGCACCCGACCATACTTGCCGAGCACCAACGTACATTTTATCTAACCTTCTTTATTATCTTTTAGAGCTGAGGAGGTCAATAAAAATGGTAGACATGGATCATGGACAACCAACAATAAAATATGATGGCATGAACCTACATAACATGGGATGACCAGACAATCAAGAAACTATATATATATGGTACGACCTACCACGCTATCATGAAAGGCTATACAACAAAAACCAGCCGACAAGGCATACCAAACTATACATGAGTCGACACATGTCTATGAGCCTCTATAGGAACATAAGTACTGCAACATAGCCGGAACAGGGCCCCGACATACCCATAATGTCTATAACAAAAATGCATACCAAGACCAAGGCAAGTCCGGAGAAGGGATCTCGCCAATCACTGCTGAACTGGACAGCCTACTGTGGTGGGGGAGCTACACCTGCCTGTCTATCAGGACCTGCAGCACGACATGCAGCGTCCACAAATAAAAGGACGTCAGTACGAATAAAGTACTGAGTATGTAAGGCAGGGAAGCATAAACACGAACAGTAATATAAACATGGATAGAGAATATACAACCTGTAACATCTGAGTACCTCTGAGGGCTACTGACATGAAATGCATGATACATATGTATAAATATATAAGCTTTTTAAAACATACGCCTCTGTGGGCATCATCATCATCATATCGTACCCGGCCGTAGTAGGCTCGGTAAAAACGTACCCGGCCATCATAAGGCTCGGTAGATCGTACCCGGCCACGTGGAGCTCGGTAAAACCCAACTGATCAGTGGTTGCACAGTAGGTGCCATACCCGGCCGTCTATAGCGCGGCTCGGTAGAGTAAAATAGATACATATATATATAGTGCATGCTTGACTCATGGAATTATGTTATAAACCTTTAGGAGTGACGTAACGTATCCTTTGTACGCGTTATTAGGAGTAACTCTTCACTATGAACCTTATAAGAATTAGGAAATACCAACAACATTGATAACATAAGAATAAGAGAAGCAACATTAACATCAATCGTCCCATAAGAGGGGAAACAATGTAAGTACTGCTAGCTTCTAAGAGTAGAGTATCTTTGGAAGCTCGTTCATCACATTATGTATAATCGGAGTCGTGCAAAAGAAGGAAAGGTATAGCCTCACATACCTTGTATATACTGCCCCAATCTCAAGCTATGCAATTTTCACGACTCCTTAGTCTACAACAAGAGAAACGATACTATAGTTATCATTCAAGCGTCATAACTATTATGTATCGACCACAACCTATTTTACGATGAAACGGACAGCACCTCCCCTATATATATGACTTCACACCATTCAAAACAATCACCAAACAGCCTAAACAACATCATTAATAAACATATTGAGCCTCCCAAAACAGTCCACACACAACCTAATCACTTCATACATACGACGGACACCATAGTCGTATCAAACGACCCAAAAATATTACGAAGAACTAACAGACCACAACCCAACATATATATGGTGTTTCTCCACACCCTGCCTCCTCCAAAACTCCACAAAACAATAATAAAAACGGAGCCCAACAGCAGCACAAAACAGTCCACAAAACAGTCCGCTACAAGTGAATAACTTGAACTCACGGCTTCCGATCACCGTCCCGTGAGTTCTTACATGTATAGAACGAGTTACCATGAATTAACAGAAGAATAAATGTATGAAATACAGCAGTAAACTCACCTTACTTGTTGGATAACTCAGCCTTTATCTTGGTTCTTCAAACTCTAGGGTTTACCCCTAATTTGAACTTGAAAGAGAGGGAAAATCAATTAGGGTTTGTGGAGAATTTTTGGGAGGAAGTTTGCAGGGGTTTAGGTCTGATTATTTGTGATATATAATGAGGTTTATATTGAAGGAGATAACACTTTAAATGGGCTCAATAGCTGCCCCGAAATTCCCTCTTATTGGGCCATCATTTAAACAAGTAGGTGACACACCTACTTGTCACATAGCAGCTTGTGCAGTCTCACAAAAATGCCTATATCTCTCTACTCCAATGTCGTATTGATAAACGGTTTAATGCGTTGGAAACTAGACTCATAGATCTTCAATTTGGTGGGTAGATCACCCCTTAATTCCAAGTATATTGGGAGAAAAGCTTAATAACATTTGACCTAAAGTTTAAGTAAAACTATGAACCTAAGTTGTGACAACTTTTGTCGACTTTTGTTTCATAACTCGTTTGACTTCAAGACTTATGATACGGATATTATATGATTCAAATACCTTAAACCATGACCTCCTTAGTATATTAAGCACCTATAGATTTACCCAAAAATACGAGTTACAACATCTTTGATTCGTTTAACTTCTAATACTTGTTAATCACCCTTATGCACCCTTGTATCACTTCAGATCAATATGATTAACTTCTTATCATCTCAAGGATAATTACTTATTGGATTTGTGTTAACTAACATATGGCATGAACTAACGCGTGTGGACATGGGTTATAACATAATCGCTTCTCCGGTTCCTGCCTTCTTGGCTTCTCCCGCTTCTGCGACTGGTCTTCCGCATCTATGGGCGTCACACCTGAGGCCTCCCAGCTGCAGATGCGGTTATGACAGCAGACATAGCTTCAACTGCTACATCCAACTTCCAAACTTTCAGCCAACCACCCGAAATCACCCCGAGGCCCCCGGGGACCTCACCCAAAAGCACAACCAAGTCCTATACCACTATCCAAACTTATACCAACGTTCAAAACACCTCGAAAAATATCGAATCAACCAAAACACATCGGATTCAAGCCTAAGGTCCTCAAAATCTTCCGAATTATGCTTTTGATAAAAAAGTCTATCAAACCATGTCTGAATGTCTTAAAATTTTGCACACACATCCCAAATGACACAACGGACCTATTGTAACTTTCGGGATTTCATTCTGACCCCTATATCAAAATCTCACCTATCAACTAGAAAATGCCAAAATTGCAATTTAGCTAATTCAAGCCTAAATCTACTTCGGAGTTCCAAAACACATTCCGATCACGATCCTAAGTCTCAAATCACCTACAGAAGATATCCGAACCATCGGATCTGACATCTGAGCCCTCTAACATATAATTCAACATCCGATTTACTTTTCCAACTTAAGCTTCCTCAAAAGAGACTAAGTGTCTCCAACATTACCAAAACCTTTCTGAACCCGAGCCAACCAACACGATCACACATAGAACCGATAAACAAAGCAATACGAAGCAGAAATGGGAGAAACGGTGCGGTAACTCATGCAATGACCGGCCAGGTCATTATATCCTCGACCTCTTAAACAAACGTTCGTCCTCGAACGAGTTAAGAAATATACCTGAAGCCTCAAACAAGTGAGGATATATGCTCCGCATCTCCCGCTCGGTCTCCTAGGTAGCCTCCTCCATGGGCCGACCTCTCCACTGCACTTTTACTGAAGATATATCCTTTGATCTCAACTTTCGAACCTAACGCTCCAAAATAGCTGTTGGCTCCACATCATAAGTCAAATCACCATCTAACTGCACAGTGCTGCAATACAAAACATGAGTCGGATCCCTAATATACTTCTGGAGCATAGAAACATGAAATACTGGATGCATACTCAACAAGCTGGGCTGCAAAGCAAGCTCATAAACCACCTCCCCAATCCCCCGAATTACCTCAAAACGCCCAATGAACCGAGGACTCAATTTACCTTTCTTTCCAAATATGATAACACCCTTCATGGGTGAAACATTCAACAAAACCTTCTCACCAACCATGTAGGAAATATCCCGAATCTTCCCGCCAGCATAACTCTTTTGTCTTGACTGCACTATACGAAGCCTCTCCTGAATCACCTTCACCTTGTCTAAAGCATCCTATACCAAATCTGTACCCAATAGCCTGGCCTCGCCCGGCTCAAACCAACCAACTGGAGATCTACACCGTTTCCTATACAAAGCCTCATATGGAGCCATCTGAATACTCGACTAGTAACTGTTGTTATAAGCAAACTTTGCGAGCGGTTGAAACTAATCCCATGACCCTCCAAAATCAATGACACAAGCATGCAGAATGTCCTCCAATATCTGAATAGTGTGCTCGGACTGCCCGTCCATCTGAGGGTGAAAATTATGCTCAACTCAACCTGAGTACCCAACTCTCGCTTCACAGACCTCCAAAAATGCGAAGTAAACTGAGTGCCCCTATATGAAATGATGGAAACCGAGACACCATGCAAACAAAAAATCTCCCGAATATAGATCTCTGCCACCCGCTCTGAAGAATAAGCAGTACACGCAGGAATGAAGTGCACAAACTTGGTCAGCCGATCCACAATCACCCAAATAGCATCAAATTTTTTCAAAGTCCGTGGGAGCCCAACTACAAATTCCATGGGGATCCGCTCCCACTTCCACTGTGGAATATCCATCCGCTGAAGAAAGCCACCTGGTCTCTGATGCTCATATTTCACATGTTGATAATTGAGACACCGCGATACAAATCCCACAATGTCCTTCTTTATTCTCCTCCACCAATAATGCTGTCTCAGATCCTGATACATCTTTTCCGCACCCCGATGAATGGAATATCACGAACTATGGGCCTTCTCCAGAATCAACTCCCAAAAGCCCATCCACATTGGGCACACATATCTGGCCCTGCATCCTCAACACTCCATCATCACCAATAGTCACATCTCAGGCATCATCGTGCTGAACTCTGTCCTTAAGGACAAGCAAGTGAGGATCATCATATTGGCGCTCTCTGATGCGATCATATAAAGAATACCGAAAAATCACACAAGCCAAAACCCAACTGCGCTCTGAAATATCTAACCTTACGAACAGATTGGTCAAGGCCTAAACATCAACTTCAAGAGGTCTCTTCCCAAATGGAATATATGACAAACTCCCCATACTCACCACCTTTCAGCTCAAAGCATCGAACATCACATTGGCCTTCCCCAGATGGTACAAAATAGTAATATCATAATCCTTTAGCAACTCCAACCACCTCCGCTACCTCAAATTGAGATCCTTCAACTTGAACAAGTGCTGGAGGCTACGATGATCCGTAAACACCTCATAAGACACACTATAAAAAAATGCCCCCAAATCTTCAACGCGTGAACAATGGCAGCCAACTCCAAATCATGAACAGGGTAGTTCTTCTCATAAGGCTTCAACTAACGAGAAACATAAGCAATAACTCTACCCTCCTACATCAACACATACCCAATACCAACACTCAAAGCATTACAATACACGGTATACAAATCTGAAGCTGATGGCAATACTAACACTGGAGCTGTGGTCAAAGCTGTCTTGAGCTTCTAAAAGCTCTCCTCACACTCATCTGACCACACAAATGGAGCACCCTTATGATTTAACTTGGTCAAGGGTGATGTGATAGATGAAAATCCCTGAACAAACCAGCAATAATAACCTGCCAAACCAAGAAAACTGGGAATCTCTATGGCTGAAGACGGTATTGGCCAACTCTTAACTGCCTCTATCTTCTTCGGATCAACCTGAATACCCTCACTGGACACCACGTGCCCCAAGAAAGCCACTGAACCAAGCCAAAACGCACACGTGGAGAAGTTTGCATAAAGCTTCTCCTCCTTTAATCTCAGCAACATAACTTTCAAATGCTCTGCGTGCTCCTCCTGACCCCGCGAGTATGCCAGAATATCATCAATGAAGACTATGACAAACGAGTCGAGATACGGTCGGAACACGATATTCATCAAATGCATGAATGCTGCTGGGGCATTGGTCAGCCCAAAAGACATCACCAAGAACTCATAATGACAATATCTGAGTCCCTGATCTTCAATCGGTGATAACCCGAACGAAGATCAGTCTTGGATAACACTCTCGCTCCCTGAAGCTGGTCGAACAAATCATCAATGCAAGGGAAGGGATATTTGTTCTTAACTGTTACTTTGTTCAACTGCCTGTAATAAATGCACATCCTCATCGTGCCATCCTTCTTCTTCACAAATAGAACTGGCGCACCCCAAGGCTACACACTAGGCCGAATGAACCCCTTATCAAGGAGTTCCTAAAGGTGCTCCTTTAACTCCTTCAACTCCGTCGGTGCCATATGATACGACAAAATAGAACTGGTCTGAGTGTCCGGCACCAGTCAATACCAAAATCAATATCCATGACCAATGGCATGCCCGGCAGGTCTATAGGAAACACATTGGGGAAATCCCTCACAACTGGAATAGGATTAATACTGGGAGTCTCTGTGTCGACATCTTTCACAATGGTTAGATATCTTCCCAATCATACGTTGGGCCTTAAAGAATGAAATTACCCTACCGGAAACATAATCAGTCGAACCTCGCCACTAAATCTACGACACACCCGGCATAGCCAATATCACTGTCTTAGCGTGATATTCCAAAATAGCACGGCACAGAGATAGCCAATCCATGCCCAAATAACATCGAAGTCTACTATACATAACAACAATAGATCCACTCCGGTTTCTAGACCCCCAATAGTCACCACACATGACCGGTACACACGATCTACAACAACAGTATCACCCACCAGAGTAGATATATGAACAGATAAAACAAAGGACTCGCGGGGCGTATCCAAATAACGAGCAAAGTATGATGACACATAAGAATAAGTGGAACCGGTATCAAATAATACAAAGGTATATCTACAACAGACTAAAAAAATACCTGTAATAATAGCATCGGAAGCAATAGCATCAGGTCTAGCTGGAAGTGCATAAAAATGGGCTTGACCGCCACCTGATCGACCTCCCCCTCTAGGGCGACCCCTAGCTGAATAAACTCCATACCTAGCTGGCTGGGTAGGTAGGAGTGAAGCAACTGGTGCTGAAGCCGACGGCTGACCCCTCTACTGAGATGAACCCCTAAGACGACGAGGATATTGCCTCCACAAATGACCCAACTCTCCACACTCATAGCAACTCCCAGGAGCTGGAGACGGGGACTGAAGGGAACCCCTAGCACCGGAATGACTAGCAAATGCACCTGGCATAGAAGAGGTCTAAACTGATAGAGCCTGGGACGAACTCTGAGCTAGAAGGGCACTGTGTGATAACTGGCCCTAATGAGAACTGTGAGAACCATGACCCTATGGCACCCTACGATAACCTGGGCGAGCTGGATGAGCATGTCGTGCTAAAACCAACCTCTCGAAGAAGCAACACCATAACTACCAGATCTTCGAGGTCTCTTGGCCTCCCTCTCATTTCGCTCCTGGCGACAAACTGACTCAATCTCTCAAGCAATGTATACAACCTCCTCAAAAGTAGCACCAGACACCATTTCCCTGATCATGAAAATACGAAGATGATAAGTGAGGCCATCAACAAACCTCCGAATCCTCTTTCTATCTGTCAGAATCAACCAAATAGCATGACTAGCTAACTCTAAGAACCTTATCACAAATTACATCACAATCATCTCTCCTAGATGCAACAAATCGAGCTGCTTACGCAACTCCTCTCTGTGAGACTACGGCACATACTTCTCCAAAAAGAGAACGGAGAACTGCTGCCAGGTAAGGGGTGCTGCACCAACAGGCCTATGCCTCTCATATGCCTCCCACCAAGTGAAGGCAGCTCCAGAAAACTGAAAAGTAGTGAAAGCAACCCCGCTGGTCTCCAGAATACCTGTTGTACGAAGAATCCTATGACACTTGTCCAAGAAATCTTGGGCATCCTCGCCCTCAGCACCACTGAAAGCCAGAGGCTAAAGTCTACCAAACCTCTCCAACTTGCAATGCTTGTCCTCTAGCATGGCAGGAGCTACATAGTCATAAGCTGCTACAACCGGCTGGGCTAGATGTGCCCCCGGTGTTTGAAGTCCCCGCACAACCTGCTCAGGTATACGAGCAGCGGGAGTCTGGTTGCTTCCCCGGCTTGACATGTTGCTGCGGTTGTATTAACTGAAGCCGCCTGAGCTAGGCCAGTGCATACTGATAGAATCTGAGCTAAGGTCTCCTAAAGACGCGGAATCACAATGGGCACAGCTGGTGCCTGAGCTGGTGCTGCTGGAGCATCTACAACTAAGACCTGATCCTGAACTGGGGCGGCTAGTGGATCTGCAGGTGCTGCCCTAGCTATTTGCGGGCCACACCTCTACCCTTACCATGGCCTCAACCGCATCCTCGGCCTCTAGTAGACAAAACTTATGGTACTGGCGGTCGTCCATCCTGACCGGTCGCTTGTGTCCTCACCATCTGTGAGATAATCGGACCAACAGATTCACACGACAAGAATTTCAAGAATATGAAGTTTTTCCTAAAGGTTCTACAGCCTCTCGAGGATAAATACAGACGTCTCCGTACCGATCCGCGAGACTCTACTAAACTTGCTCATGACTCATGAGACCTATGTAACCTAGGCTCTGATACCAACTTATCACGACCTTAAACCTAGACCCGATCGTGATGGCACCTCTCGTAAAGCCAAGACCAGCCGACACAACACCCAATTCATTTTAAATAGTTAAATATTTTTAATCAAGTCATTAGCATAATTAAATCCCAATAGAAACAATGAAATAGTATAATTTGCGGAAAAACCAACACTGCCCAACATCCGGGTGTCACCAGTCATAAACATCTACTAACCAATTAAAAATAGGAAGAGTCTACATAGTCTATTAGAGAACTAAAACAAGAGAAAATAAGATAGGTGAGAAGAACTGGGCTCCGAATGCCAAGCAGCTACCTAGTGAACCAACGAACTGCCTGAGCTGGAAAAGATCAACACTCGCTAGGGGGACCTGAAGCGCCTGAATCTGCACACAAGGTGCATGGAGTAAAGTAAGTACTCCAACTCAGTGAGTAATAACAATAAATGAAGACTGGGCGATAAGAAATCACGTAAAAGAACAACAATATGCTATAAGGAAACAGAGTAAAACAAGTAAAGTACAATAAAACAGTGAAATCTCATAAAACACCTTTTTAACAGTTAAAAAAGCAAATGAAAGGCAGCTAGAAAAGATAAACACATAAAATCCACCCCTCAAGCACAATACCAACCGAATCAGCTCCCCAGGCAATAACATGGAACAACACCAGCCCTCGGGCTATATCTCATATCATAATGGGTACCCGCGCTCACTGGGGCTGTACAGACTCCGAGAAGGGCCCCATACGACCCAAGCTTAATATCAAGCCATCTCGTGGCATAATCAATAGGCTCTCGGCCTCACCTCAACAAGCCACCTCGTGGCATACGATCTCAAGCCCTTGGCCTCATAATCATAATCAGTGTATCACTGCTGCGGCATGCAACCCGACCTAAAAGTATGCTCACAACATAGGCTCTCAACATTCTCAGTCAGGATATCATAAGCCACTCGAGCAACAGTAAAACATGATGCTCAGCCCAAAATATCAAATCATTTAAGGTGTTAAAACAGAGTAAACATGGATGAGTTATGAAAACAGTGGAATATAGCATGATTGAGTACAAGTATAAAGTCAAAACAGTGAGGAAATGGCAGTAAAAAAAATCTCTAAGGGTCCAAATAGTTGGCACGAGGCCAAATACGGCATTCAACCCAAAATATGACGATAGCAAACAGTTTTTAATCAAATTAGTAGTAAAACAATCATTCGGGATGGACTAAGGCATAATCCCCAATGGTGCATGACCCCACGCTCGTCATCTAGCGTGTGTGTCACCTCAACATAGCACCTCGTTGTGAAATCTGGGGATTCATACCCTCAGGACAATATTTAAAATTATTACTCACCTCAATCCGGACAAACTCTAGCCCGCGGCACCTTTTCCCCTCGAATCAGCCTCAACTCGCGTCGAATCTATCCAAAATCAGAATCACGGTATCAAAATATGCTAAGAGAACGAAGCCCATGCCAAAATAATCAATTTACAACATAAATTCCGAAATTAACCAAAACCCGACCCCCGGACCCAAATCTCGGAATTCGATAAAATTTACATCAATATATTCCTTATGTCCCCACGTGTTCATAAATATCAAAAGTTCCAAAATCCGACTAGAAATGGCCCCTCAAATCCTCAAGTCAAAGTCTCCAATACCAAGGCCTAGTCCCCAATTTCTAACCCTTAATTTCCATTAATATTAGGACAAATCAGTGAAATAATGCCTTAGGATCGATTATTAGGATATAAAATCTTGCCTCCAGACGTTATCCCTTGAATCCCTCTTCAAAATCTCCCAAAAAGCTTCAAAACCGACTTGAAATGGTGAAATCGCGAGGGAATTCTTTTATACCTACTGGCCCAAGTTTTTCAAACCTGCGGTCCATCCACCTCATCTGCGATCCACGACACCGCATCTGCGGTTTTTATTTATGGGACAAAAATTCGCATCTACGATGCACTGCTCCTACCTGCGCCATCTTAGGTGTGGTTCCTTAACCGCTTCTGCGGTTCCTGCCTTCTTGGCTCCTTCCGCTTCTGCGACTAGTCTTGCGCATCTACGGGGGTCGCACCTGCGGCCTCCCAACCGCAGATGCGGTTATGACAGCAGACTTAGCTTCAACTGCTATATCCAACTTCCAAACTTTCCGCGAACCATCCTAAATCATCCCGAGGTCTCCGGGACCTCAACCAAAATCACAACCAAGTCCTATACCACTATCCAAACTTGTAACAACCTTCTAAACACCTCGATCAATATCGAATCAACCAAAACACATCGGATTCAAGCCTAAGGTTTTTAAAAATCTTCCGAATTACGCTTTTGATCAAAAAGTCTATCAAACCGCGTTGGAATGACTTGAAATTTTGCACACATCCCAAATGACACAACGGACCTACTACAACTTCTAGAATTCCATTTTGATATATCAAAATCTCACCTATCAACCAAAAAATGCCAAAATTCCAATTTTGCCAATTCAAGCCTAAATCTACTCCAGACCTCCAAAACACATTCTGATCATGCTCCTAAGTCTCAAATCACCTCATGAAGCTATCCAAACCATCGAACTTACATCCGAGCTCTCTCACACATAAGTCAACATCCAGTTGACTTTTCCAACTAAAGCTTCCTCAAAAGAGACTAAGTGTCTCAAACCTTACCAAAACCTTTCCGAACTCGAACCAACCAACCGATCACATATAGAACTAATAAGAAAAGCAATAAGAAGCAAAAATTGGGAAAATAGAGCGGTAACTCATGCAACAACCGGCTGGGTCATTACATATTTATTCAGCAGATTATATAAGTATTTATTCAAAATGTTATACCAAATGAGTTTGTAGTCGTATTCAGATGTATTGTGCTTGGATTTGTATATTCAGGTCAGACACTGTGTATAACAGATTGTATAAGTATGTATACCACTAAAAGAATGGACAGCCTCTGCCGTGCTGAAACTGACCTCTCGAAGGAGCACCCCTAAAACTACCAGATCCCCGAGGCCTCTTTGAATCCCTCTCATCTCACCCCTGGTGATGAATTGAATCAATCTCGTGAGTGATGTCAACAACCTTCTCAAAAGTAGCACCTGACACCCTCTCCCTAATCATGAGAATCCGAAGCTAATATGCGAGGCCATCAACAAACCTCCAGATCCTCTCTTTGTCCATAGGGACCAACCAAACCGCATTACAAGGTAACTCTAAGAACCTCATCTCGTACTACGTAACAGTAAAATCACCCTGTAGTAACTGCTCGAACTGCTTGCGTAGCTCCTCCCTGCGAGATCGAGGCACATACTTCTCCAAAAAGAGAACGGAGAACTACTGCCAGGTAAGGGGCGCTGCACTAATAGGCCAACGCCTCTCATAAGGCTCCCACCAAGTGAAGGCAGCTCCATAAAACTGAAAAGTAGTAAATGCTACCCCGCTGGTCTCCACAATACCTGCTGTACAAAGAATCTTCTGACACTTGTCCAAGAAACCCTGGGCATCCACTCCCTCTGTACCACTAAAAGTCAGAGGCTGAAGTCTACCAAACCTCTCCAACCGAAAGTCATAATTTTTATTGAACCTGATGGAGTTTGTTAAAAGAAGAGGTGTTGGCCCAAGTTCAGATGAATTTTTGAAGATTGACAAAATGAACTCAGTCATGGACCAGGTCCATCATGTGAGACACAGTGGTTATCTACCTATACATGTGAGATGCACGTGAAGAAGATAAGTCTCAAGGATCAACAACAATATCTTCTGAACTGATCGAATAGGTTGCATGAAGGATAAGGAGATGAAGTCTCCTTATGTGAAGAGAACTAAATTCGGATCAAGAATAAGGGTTGGAGTTTGTATTGTTCTAGGACTCGAATTCGATGAAGGATCAGCAATTGAGTCTCAATCAAACTCTGATTACTAACTCTTTAAATAACTATGATTGTTCTCTTTTACAGGTATTGCACATACGCAAAAGTTAAACTAAATTGAGAGCAAAAGAGCTAGGCAATTTGGCAAGCAATTTATGTGTGATTCAAGTGTGCAATCTTGAAGCTAGATGAACAAGATTGAAGAACCAATTACATTGTGTCTTTCTTTATTTCTAGTTCAATTGTAGTAGGTATTTCCATATTGTACCTTTCAGCTTTTGTAGAAGTAATTGTAATAGGTACTTTGAGTATTCAAGTTATAGGCTAACTTGAAGTTGTCACAGCAGTTAGAGGCTAGTTGTCACAACAGGATTAGAGTTAATCCTTAGGTTTACAAGAGTTTTGTAAATGCTATTTTGGCTCAGTAATTTTAGTGGAAGTTTGGGAAAATCATACTAAGTAGTAGGTCGTGGTTTTTTCACCTTTTGAGCCATGTGTTTTCCATGTAAAAATCTCCGTGTTCTTTATTTTATGCACTCTTAATTCCGCAAACAGTAATAGTAAGTACATCTAGAAGAACCAGGTTCTTCTAGTGTAAAAATTAGGTACCACACAAATCACCCCCCCTCTTGTGTGGTATTGACGTGTAGAACATAATTGATATCAGAGCAGGTTATCCTTGAAGAGGCTAACACCTTAGGAGAAGATCAACAATGAGTGCACCACCTGGGAACTGAGAAGGGAAATCCACTGCCATGCCTCCACTTTTCAATGATCAGTATTATTCTTGGTGGAAGAACAGAATGAGAGATCATATTATAGGGGAAGATTATAAACTTTGGGACATAGTCACTGATGGTCCCCTAGTAACCACAAAGAAGAATGATGAAGGAATTGATGTGCCAAATACAAGGGCTGACTGTACTGCTGAGGACCTAAGGAAGTGGGAGAAAAATGTTAAGGCAAAGAAATGGCTTGTGTGTGGACTAGGACCACATGAGTACCGTAGGATCCAAAGCTGTAAAACTGCTAAGGAAATATGGGACACTCTGCAAGTGGCTTATGAAGGAACACCTCAAGTGAAAAGATCAAGAGGAACACTTCTGTATTCTCAATATGAGAACTTTACTATGAAGGAAGGAGAAACTATCTAGGAGATGTGTACTAGATTCACCACTTTGACAAATGAACATGAGTCTCTTGGAAGGATTATCCTTGAAGAAGACAAGGTTGAGAAAATTCTGACAAAGTCCTGCCAGTCACATGAGAAAGCAAAATCACTGCTATTCAGAAATCCAAAAATATTGCTACCCTTAGACTGGATGAACTGATTGGAAATTTAACTGCTTATGAAATGAGGAGACAAACCATGAAGATGGATACCCCCAAAAAGGAGAGAAGTTTAGCTCTCAGAATTGCTGAAGGTGCAGATTTGGAAGATGATGACTTGCCTATGATCACTAGGGATTTCAAAGAGTACTTGATGAGAGGAAAGGGTTCTTCAAGAGGTACAACCTTCAACAAAACAAGAGCTCCGGAGAAACAGGCTAATGAGGGTTGCTACAAGTGTGGTAAGACTGATCACATGATCAAAAACTACCCTCAATGGGAAATTGAGTGGAAGAAAGAAAGAGCTGAACGAAGGAACAGGTTCAACCAAAAAGAAACAAAGGTTCAACCAACGCTATGGTTGTTGCTTAGGGAGAAACTTCAGATGAAGACTCAGAAGATGAAGCTGAGGAGGAGCAAGCACTTATGGCCATCGGAGAATCAAATGATGAACAAAAGGTAAGTATTCTTCATCTCAAAAAGAAGATTAAATTCTTGTCTAAAGAAAGGTTGGCTGAACTATTATTAGACTTCATTGATGAGTCTGAGTTAATCAATAATGAGAAGGAAGTTCTGTCTAGGGAATGTGTGATCCTAAAAGCAAAATGTAAAAGTCTAGAGTCTAGGGAAAATGAGAGTGATAACAAAAATGCTGAGTTGAAGAACCAGGTTCTTGAACTTGATAACAGTGTCCTAGAAATTAGGTCTGAAAACTTAAAACTGAAATTAGGAACAGGAAAGAAGAAAGCTCATTACACATATCTCACTCTAGAAGAAAATTTGGGAAAAATGAAAGATAGATTATACAAGAAAGATGAATTCATCAAAGTCTTAAAAGAAGATCTAGGAAAGGTAAAACATGAACTAGACAGAACTTGCAAGTGGAACAAAGCCTCTGATGCTCTCTCCTGGTTGCAAGAGCATCACAGCAGTAACAAAAGAGGACTTGGCTATGGGACTCAAGCTCCTAAATGGGATCCAAAAAGCAAGTACCTCACTCTTCCTGAAAATAAAATCTGCACACACTGTGGTAAGACTGGCCATTACAAATATGAATGTAATGCAAAAGAAATGGCCAGTCAAAAGAACAAAGTTTTTGTTAAAGAAAAGAATAAGTTGCCAGGATGGGCAAGAAGGAATTTAATTCATCCTTTTGCTTATAGAAAGGGACCCAAACTAGTTTGGGTTCCTAAGACTAACCCCTGATTTCCTTTTGCAGGTCCAAGTGAAAGGGAGGAGCCAAATATGGTATATGGATAGTGGCTGCTCAAAACATATGACTAGGAACAAGGACCAGTTCCTTTCACTTGAGGACTTAAAAGGAGGTAATGTCTCCTTTGGTAATGGAAAGAAAGGTGAGATCATTGGGGTTTGAAAGGTAGGCAATACTGATTCTCATTCCATAGAGAATGTCTACCTGATAGATGGCTTGAAATATAGCTTAATAAGTGTGTCACAATTGTGTGACAGAGGTAACCTTGTGGCTTTTACCTCCACCAAATGCTTTGTGATTAACCTTACCACTGACAAGATTGTTTTGCAGGGAAAAAGAGTTAACAATATTTACATTGTAGATTTGTCAACTCTTTCAGAAAATGAACTCACTTGCTTAAGTGTGTTAGTTAATGATCCCCTCCTGTGGCACAAAAAACTTGGTTATGCCAGTCTAAATCAGCTAAACAAATTAGTCTCCAAGGACTTGGTGATAGGGTTACCTAATATCAACTTCAAGGAAGACAAAGTTTGTGAGGCATGTGCAAGAGGGAAGCAGGTAAGGTCATCCTTCAAATCCAAGAAAATGGTGAGTACATCCAAGATGTTGGAACTGGTTCATATGGATATATGTGGCCCAATGAGAACCATGATTAGAGGTGGAAAGAAATATGTAATGGTGCTAGTTGATGACTATTCTAGATTCACATGGGTTTTATTTCTAACCTCCAAAGATGAAGCATTTGACATGTTTTCTGCATTTGTTAGGAAACAGTTAGGAAATCAACTTGCCTCTATTAGGTCTGATTATGGAATTGAGTTTGAAAACTCCAAGTTTGCTGAGTTCTGTGATGAAAATGGCATAGATCACAACTTCTCTGCCCCTTGGACTCCACAACAAAATGGAGTAGTTGAAAGGAAAAATAGAACTCTTGAGGATATGGATAGAACCATGCTACTTTCTAGCAAATTGCCTCACAGCTTCTGGGCAGAGGCTATAAATACTGCATGTTACATCATAAATAGATGCATGACCAGACCTCTTGTTGAGAAAACTCCCTATGAGTTACTTAAAGGGAGAAAACCAAACATATCCTATCTTAGGGCATTTGGTTGCAAGTGCTATGTGCACAATAATGGAAAAGACTCCCTAGGAAAGTTTGATCCCAGAAGTGATGAGGGAGTATTCTTGGGATATTCTTCACATAGCAAAGCTTATAAGGTGTTTAATAAAAGAACTCTATGTATAGAAGAAAGTGTGCATGTAGTATTTGATGAAACTAACATTCTTTCTGAGAGACAGGAACATGAAGATGAA
Source organism: Nicotiana glauca (assembly GCA_026770625.1). Lineage (NCBI taxonomy): Eukaryota > Viridiplantae > Streptophyta > Magnoliopsida > Solanales > Solanaceae > Nicotiana > Nicotiana glauca. Next base: position 213,961 of record MU733946.1, on the reverse strand, counting down.
GCTATTGGACTAGTTAAAGACTTGGCTGAAGCATCAGCTCAAGTCAAAGTGACACCAATAGAAGGAACAGGTGATGGAACAGGTTCTTCCATACAGGGCAACCTGACAGGGGGAAGAAATCAAAGAGAAATTGAAATAAACTCCTTGAAGGAACCTGTTCATAAGCCTGTTTCTCAGCAAAGGGCTGAAACATCCAGCATAAGCCAGTTGGTTGTGAAACCTCACAAATATCAAAGTTCTCATCCCATTGAGAACATTCTCACTGATCCAACATCTGGAGTCAAAACCAGATCACAATTAAAGAATCTGTGTGCTTTTGATGCTTTTTTATCTTTCATTGAGCCTAAAAATATTGTCGAGGCTTTGCAGGATGCAGATTGGGTGAATGCAATGCAAGATGAGCTAAACTTGTTTGAAAGAAGTCAAGTTTGGCACCTAGTTCCAAGACCCAAGGGCAGATCAATCATTGGTACTAAATGGGTCTTTAGGAACAAACTTGATGAAGATGGAACTGTTACAAGGAACAAGGCAAGGTTGGTGGTCCAAGGTTACAGCCAAGAGCAAGGAATAGACTATGATGAGACTTTTGCCTCAGTTGCAAGACTAGAGGCAATCAGACTTCTCATAGCCTTTGCAACACATATGGAATTCACTCTTCATCAAATAGATGTCAAAAGTGCCTTTCTGAATGGATACTTAAAAGAAGAAGTGTTTGTGAAACAACCCCCAGGGTTTGAAAGTAAAGAATGTCCTGAGAATGTGTACAAGCTGGACAAGGCTCTCTATGGACTCAAACAGGCACCAAGAGCATGGTATGAAAGATTGTCAAAATTTCTACTGGAGCATGGTTACAAGAGAGGTAAAATAGATAGTACCTTATTCTTAAAGGAAAAAGGTAAGGACCTTCTTGTTGTGAAAATCTATGTTGATTACATAATCTTTGGGCCACCACTGACAAGCTGAGCAAAGACTTTGCAAAACTAATGATAAGTGAGTTTGAAATGAGCATGATGGTTGAGCTTAACTTCTTCTTAGGGTTGCAGATCAAACAAAGTCAAAATGAAACCATGATTCATCAGCATAAGTATACAAAAGAACTAATCAAATAATTTAAAATGGAGAATTAAAAAGAAATAGATGTTACGCCCCACAATATTACGTCAATATTACATCCCGCAGTTATATATTGTGATGATGTTACATCCTCCAGTACTAAGTTACGGCAGTGTTCTAACCTGTAGTATTACATTACGGTGATGTTGCGCTTTGCAGTAATAAGTTACAACGATGTTGCACACTGTAGTAATTTACGTTGAATTTGTCGTAAGGTAATTGACATCAGTCCAAGGAAAAGATTATTTGGGGATTATAAGTGATGAGTAGATTCATGAAGGTGAAAGGGGGAGCAAGTCAAAGAAAACAAATTTTGTTGAAATTTGGCACGTTGGGGTAAAATACGGCCCGAGCTAAAATACTCGGTATTTATGGACTAGTACCATATAAGGTATCACATGGCCATGATAGAAAGATGTACAAGGTATGTGAAAGGTGGGTAATATTTTAAATCAGTGGGAATAATTTTCAATTTTTTTTGGGTAATTGGTTAATTACCGGGTAACGGGACATCACCCGGTTAATTAATAAGTGGATAAAAACTTTATAATTATCCTCCACAAAAACGTGGCAGAAAGGCCACTACATAGAAATGACTCATATCAAGTTATATGTAGGTGGCAGATCTAAGTCTTATTAAAACAAGACTTAAAGCACTTTGGTCTTGGGTTTCAAAAAGACAATTATGTCTTTGACATTAATTATCAAAACTCATTTGGTCTTTGGGTTCAAGAGAAAACGCTAGAACAGTATCAGATTTCATTTTCAATAACAAGCTTCATTCAAGAAATGATTTCGTTCCAACTATTCAATGAAGCCTAAGAAACGTGAAAGATCATAAGATTAATTTTCTTGATTTGGACAAAAGGGACTAACGTCCCAAAAATTTAGACAAGCAGCAACAGTTTCGTTCAGATTCAAAGAAGTAGAAGCTTCATTTGTACAAATAATTCAAGGAACAGGTATGTTATGGCTAAGCCCTTCTTTCATTGGCATGATCTCGTCATTATATTCATATCCCAGAATTTACGTATATTTTGCTAGTTTCGCAGATTGCGTATATTTTCCTCGTATTGTAAGTTATAATATTCTCCTTATCGGGACTTCATATTCAGTTGAGTATTTCCTTCTTCCAGTCAACAGAGCAGAGAGTTTATATATATACAGTATTAAAAGTATTTTTATTATCATCGAGCTACAATCGATGGGCAAGCCCCTATTGGGCAACCTCTGATCAGATGCCAAGTTATATACCGAGCCTACTGTGGCCGAGCGCTTATTAGCGAGCCGAGTTGGCCGAGATATAGAGCCTAGGCTGTTCCAGGTGTGGAAGCCAGACAGGGAGAGGTCAGCCAACTACTACTCAGTTAGGTGGAGGCCAGACAGTCGGTGCTCCAGCTACATTCTATGCTCTTCCAGCCATACCAGATGCATTTGCCTTAGATGCCGTCATCACAGGTATTATTTCCGTCAACGGTAGGGATGCATCGGTACTATTTGATCCAGGGTCTACTTATTCATATGTATCATCTCTGTTTGCTCGTTTCCTGGCTATTTCCCCTGAGCCTTTGGGTGTTTCTGTTCATGTGTCCACTCCTATGGGCGATTCCGTGGTTGTGGATCGGGTTTACCGGTCTTGTGTAGTTACTTTCTGTGGTTACAAAACTAGAGCGGATCTTCTGTTGCTAGACATGATTGATTTTGAGGTTATCCTGGGCATGGATTGGCTATCTCCATATCACGCCATCCTTGATTTCCATGCCAAGACTATTTCATTAGCGATTCCAGGGTTGCCGAGTTGGAGTGGAAGGGTTCCACTGTTGATACGCCTAGCAGGGTTATTTCCTTCCTGAAGGCTCAGCGCATGGTTGAGAAAGGGTGTTTGGCTTATTTAGCTTATGTTCGAGACACCACCGCAGATTCCCCGATGATTGATTCAGTGCCATCCGAGAGTTCGCCGATGTTTTTCCTTGTGATTTTCCTGGCATGCCTCCAGATCGTGATATTGATTTCAGTATTGATTTGGCTCCAGGCACTCGGCCTATATCTATCCCGCTGTACCGTATGGCTCCTAAGGAGCTGAAGGAACAGTTGGAGGAGTTGTTAGCAAGAGGGTTTGTTAGGCCCAGTGTATCGCCTTGGGGTGCACCAGTGTTATTTGTGAAGAAGAAGGATGGGACTATGCGGATGTGTATTGATTACTGCCAGTTGAACAAAGTCACCATCAAGAACAAGTATCTATTGCCCCGTATTGATGATTTGTTTGACAAGCTGCAGGGTGCTAGGGTGTTCTCTAAGATTGACTTGAGGTCAGGGTATCATCAGAGAAGATTCGGGATTCAGATGTTCCGAAGACCGCATTCAGGACTAGATATGGCCACTATGAGTTCCTTGTGATGTCATTTGGCTTGACTAATGCTCCAGCGGCATTTATGGACTTGATGAACAGGGTGTTCAGGCCTCATATTGATTCATTTGTTATCGTCTTCATTGATGAGATCTTGATATACTCGCGTAGCCTGGGGGAGCACGAGAAGCATTTGAGAGTAGTGCTTCAGACTTTGCGAGAGCAGCATCTTTATGCTAAGTTCTCCAAGTGCGAGTTCTGGCTAGAATCGGTGGCATTCTTGGGGCACGTAGTGTCAGGGGAGGGTATTAAAGTGGATCCCAAGAAGATTGAGACAGTTCAGAGTTATCCACGTCCTACTTCAGTGACCGAGATCAGGAGTTTCCTGGGTTGGCAGGTTACTACCGACGATTTGTACAGGGCTTTTCATCTATTGCATCACCTCTAACCAGATTAACCCAAAGGGTGCCCCATTCTGTTGGTCCGATGACTGTGAGAAGAGCTTCTAGAAGCTCAAGACGGCTTTGAATACGGCACCAGTTCTTGTATTACCTTCCGGTTCAGGGATGTACATGGTATATTGCGACGCTTCTCGCGTTGGCTTGGGATGTGTATTGATGCAGGAGGGGTGAGTTATTGCATATGCTTCACGTCAGCTAAAGTTTCATGAGAAGAATTACCCTGTACATGATCTAGAGTTGGCGGCGATTGTTCATGCTCTCAAGATATGGAGGCATTATTTGTATGGAGTGTCATGTGAGGTTTACACTGACCATCGCAGCTTGCAGCATTTGTTCAAGCAGAGAGATCTTAATTTGAGGCAGCGCAGGTGGCTTGAGTTACTAAAGGATTATGACATTACCATTCTTTATCACCCAGTTAAGGCGAATGCGGTTGCGGATGCCTTGAGCAGAAAGGCAGAGAGTATGGGTAGCTTGGCATTCATTCTTGCGAAGATGATACCATTAGCTTTGGACATCCAGTATTTAGCTAACAGACTTGTGAGATTGGACATTTCGGAGCCCAGCCGAGTTCTAGCATGTGTGGTTGCTCAGTCTTCATTGTTGGGGTAGATTAAGGCCCGACAGTTCGATGATCCACATTTGGCGGTCCTCAGAGAGACGGTACTTCAGGGAGGTGCCAAGGAGATTTCTATTGGCGAGGATGGTGTGTTACAGCTTCAGGGCCGTGTATGTGTTCCTAATGTTGATGGCTTGCGAGAGAGGATCCTAGAAGAGGCCCACAGTTCGAGGTACTCCGTTCATCCAGGTTCTACGAAGATGTATCGTGACTTGAGGCAGCATTACTAGTGGCGAAGGATGAATAAGGACATCGTGGAGTATGCAGCTAAATGTTTGAATTTCCAGCAGGTCAAATATGAGCACCAGAGGCCAGGTGGCCTACTTCAGCGGATGCCTATTCCAGAATGGAAATGGGAGCGCATCACCATGGATTTCGTGATTGGGTTGTCGCGGACCTTGCGGAAGGTTGATTCAGTGTGGGTTATTATGGATAGGTTGACCAAGTCGGTCCACTTAATTCCAGTGGCGACTACTTATTTAGCGCAGAGATAGGCTCAGATTTACATTCGGGAGATAGTTAGGTTGCACGGTGTGCCGGTTTCCATCATATCAGACAGAGGCCCTTAGCTCACTTCCCATTTCTGGAGAGCTGTTCAGAGTGAGTTGGGGACCTGTGTAGAGCTTAGCACGACATTTCATCCTCAGAAGCGGACAGTTCAGATTTTAGGGGATATGCTTAGAGCATGTGTGATTGACTTTGGAGGGCAGTGGGATCAGTTCTTACCCTTGGCGGAGTTTGCATATAATAACAGCTATCAGTCCAGCATAGAGATGGCCCCGTATGAGGCATTATATGGTCGGCGTTGTCGTTCTCCTATCAGGGTGGTTTGAGCCTGATGAGGCTAAGTTACTTGGTACAGATTTGGTTCAGGATGCCTTGGATAAGGTAGAGTTGATTCAGGAGAGGCTCCGCACAGCTCAGTCCAGGCAGAAGAGTTATGCGGATCAGAAGGCGCGTGATGTATCATTCATGATTGGCGAGAAGGTTCTCTTGAAAGTCTCATCGATGAAGGGCATTATGAGGTTTGGGAAGAAGGGCAAGCTAAGCCCAAGGTTTATTGGTCCCTTTGAGGTGTTGAGGCGAGTTGGAGAGGTTGCCTATGAGCTTGCTTTACCTTCCAGTTTATTGGGAGTTCATCCAGTTTTCCATGTATCGATGCTTCGGAAGTATCATGCCGACCTATCATATGTGTTGGATTTCAGTACCATTCAGTTAGATGAGAGCTTGGGCTACGAGGAGGAGCCAGTCGCCATTATTGATAGACAGGATCGCCAGTTAAGTTCCAAGAGGATTTCCATGGTAAGGGTCCAGTGGAGGGGCCAACCGGTTGAGGAGGCGACCTGGGAGTCCGAGAAGGACATGCGGGGCAGATATCCCCACTTATTCAGTAGTCCAGGTACTTTTCTATATCCGTTCGAGGACGAACGTTTGTTTAAGATGTGGAGAATGTAACGACCCGACTGGTCATTTTGCATTTTAGAACCCCGTTCCCTTAAATAAAACTTCCCGCACTTGCTTTAACTAATTTATGACTTGTAGGGATAGGTGGTTCGGAAGTTGGAAGAGTTTTGATTAGGAATAAGTCCAATTGCTTCTTTAAGATTCTCTAAAAAGGCCAAGTTTGACTTTGGTCAACTTTCTTGGGAAACGGACCCAAATTCATGGTTTGACGATCCCGGAGGGTCCGTGGGAAAATAAGGGACCTGGGCGTATGTCCGGAATTGAATTCTGAGGTCCCTAGCCCGAGTAATTAATTTTTATGTGAAATTGTTAAATTAAAGTTTCAAAGATTTAAATAAACTAAGAAATCATTGTTTTCCTGGGTATCGGGCTCGGATTTTGATTTCGAAACTTGGTACAAGTCCGAAATATCAGTTAAGACTTACCCGTAAAATTTGGTATCAATCTGAGTAGTTTAAGGGCATTTTGACCCGTTAGAAAAAAGTTAATAAATTGGAGTTCAATAGATTGATTTATTTGGTTCTAGGACGTGATTCCTAGATTTATTGTTATTTTGAGTGATCTGAGGGTTCTAGTAGGTCTGTCTCATAATTTCAGACTTGTCGGTATGTTCGGATGGGGCACGGGAGCCCCGAGCATCAAACGAGCGAGGCTCGAGCGAAGTTGAAACTTGGAAAAGGACTGAAGTTTGCTACTTCTATCGTAATCGCATCTGCGGTTCTTGGACCGCAGAAGAGGTACCGCAGATGCGGCCTCCTCATCGCAAAAGCGGAAGGGGACAGGTCCAGGGGAAAATGCAAAAGCGGCCCAGAGGCCGCAGAAGCGGTCCCGCTTAAGCTGACCCCAGACCGCAGAAGCGGTCCACCTTCCCCAGGCCTAGTAACGCAGAAGCAGTTGGACTTTCGCAGAAGCGGACTCGCAGAAGTGAGAACCTGACCGCAGAAGTGGTCAAGGCTTCCTTGATCATTTCCGCAAAAGCGGCCTTTACCGCAGAAGCGGGAATCCTGCCGCAGAAGTGGAAATAGCTGGGCAGAAGGGTTCATTTAATTCGAACCCAAAGCCATTTTTATCACTTCTCATTCCACACTTGGGCGATTTTGGTGGTTCCACAGAGAGGGTTTCAACATATTATTGCAAGTTAAGCAATCTTCCTCTATTATGAGTTAATTTACATGAACATTAGGTAGATTAAACACTAAAATTTGGTGAAAAATCAAGGGTTAGAGCTAGACCTAGGGTTTTAGAAAAATTAAGATGTAAGCATGGAATTTGTTAGGTAATGAACTAGAAATCATATATTTGTGATCCTTAGGTGATAGAGAACAACTTCCTTAAAAAAAAATCTCAGAATCCGGGCACGTGGGCCCGAGGTCAGAATTTAGGAAAACTTGTGGGAAAGGTTAGAAAATCACCTAAATAATAAGAATTCAACCTTGTAAGCCCTTATTGACTAGTTCTTGCCTTATTTTAATTAGTTTGTGCTCGTTCGGCTTCGAATTGAGGGTTTGAGCTTGTTCTTGATATTGGAAGTGCGCTTCGGAGCGAGATGAGTTTCCTTTCTAACCTTTTAAGATAGAATTGTCCCCGTAGGATTATAAATGAGTAATTGTTGTTAAATGCGGGGGCTACGTACGTACTAGGTGACGAGAGTCCGTGCGTAGCTACTATAATAATAATTGTGCGGGTAGTTTAAGACCCACATCATGCCTAATTGGGGAATATTTCTTATTTTAAATTACCAAAATGATCGTGTATGATTTGCTAGAGACTTGAGGGAATGAAAAGTGAACATATGAGCTTGTTGAGCCTTGGTAAGAATTTCCTTGTATATAATTGAGCCTTTATGTGCATTCTTGATATTTTTCTTGATGATTATGGATCGGGTTGAACGCCTCGGTGAGATTAGATGCATTTATGGTTCGGGCCATTCGACCCTCGGCAGTGCATAATTTATTTTCTGTTAGATCGGGCCGTCGACCTCTGTATAATTGCGCATGATATACATATGCTTACGTTTAGACATAACATTATCACTTATTAAGTATTTTAAGGGAAAATGGTAATTGAATTATGGTCGGGAACACGATTATGACTTTTCTTTTAAATTTGTATTATTGGAGATCCTTATGCCGTATATCTCACATTATTATTATATTATCTTGAACTTATTAAGTATCAAGTCGACCTCTCATCTCTACTTCTTTGAGATTAGACGGGATACTTACTGGGTACATATTATTTGTGTACTCATACTATGCTTCTGTACTTAATTGTACAGGATATGAGGCAGGTGGACCTGGACATCATTCTGGTGCGTATCAGTGAGCACATCTGGGGCTTCTATGGTGAGCTGCTTCTCTTTCATGCCAATCTGCAGCCGAAGAAGTCTTTCTTTGTATTTTTGGTTTTGTCTATCCTGATTCAGACAGTAGGATAGTATACTATTCTTTTGTGCATATTCTACTAGTTGCATGTAGCTTGTAAACCAGGTTCTGGCACACACAGTGGTAGACATTTATTTTTGGATTGTATTGTCATTTCGACACATTATGATCTTTACTGGTCTTCCCTTTATTTCGAAAACCTATTACAATTGTCTTTGGTTAAAGTAAAAATGAGAATTTAATCACATTTTCGCATTGGCTGGCCCGACAATGGTGTCGGAAGCCATCATGGCCTATTATGAAAAATGGGTCGTGACAGATCTATAATCTGTTCTTTGCACTTTTTATGGGGCGGTGATGAAGATGGACCAACACTTGCAGCGTGTTTCTTCTTAGACTGAAGATCCGGTATAGGAGCAAAGTCATCCGAATCCTCTGCCGACTTGTCTGAATGAGTAGGAGTAGGATTGTTCTCAACAACAACTCCTACTGGAGGAATCTGAATAACGGCAAGCTCTATATCGCTTGGTTGGATGTCATTGTAAACCTCTAAAAAACAAAATACACTCAAAGTGAACTACCATTGTTGTATGCAAATCGGAAATCAAATATAGGTTGTATGCAACTGTATTGACTAACAGAAAGGTATTAAAAAAATAAAAAATAATAGCCACCTAACAAATAGTAAAGTATTGACTAACAGAAAGGTATTCAAAAAAAAAACAATAGCCACCTAACAAATAGTAAATTAGCATGTTTCCCTGGTCATTGAACATGCCATTCATTAGATAAGTAAAGTTTGGCTGCTTTACGGTGGATCTCCAATTGAGTATTCAGGGTACCACGTTATCAACTCGTAGTACAATTTTAGGATCAATATTTGAACATCACTCGTAAAACCAAACTTGCATGGCTAGAAGCATCTCAGCTATCCTATAGTACTTCTTCTAAGAATCCATCTTCTTGCTAATAGATTTTATAAAGTTTTTGAATGCTTTTATACCCCATGGATAATCAGAATAGCTCCCACTCTCGACCAAGTCAAAATGTAGTCTTGGGATGGTTGTGCGGTTCTTCTTGAATGAAAATATGAAAGTGTGTATTAAATATAATACAGCTATCTTGATGGCATCCCCATCGTTGACATGACCCCAATTCTTCTCAGCAAAGCATTTCAATAAATCTTTCTTTTTGACAAGATTCGCACCGCCAAAGTATGTCTCAACAATCCGCTTAGGAACCTTTTCATTGAACTGAAAATCATCAGGATTACCAATACATTTGAGGCCAGTCACAAGCGCAAACTCCCTTATTGAGAAAGATAACGTTGTACCATTGACGTATATTGAAAATACATCATCAAGACTTTCTTCTAACTACAGAACCATGAAGCATCTGAACAATTGATGTTGGACTTCACAACGCTTTATTTCAAGGAAACTTCCAAAATAAGTATTACCCAATTGTTTGAACTGCTCTGGAGTAAATTTTTCTTTGGGGTCGGAAACTATGTCTGTGTAAGTATATGAACTTATATGCGGTGCAAAAATAGGTTGTTGTTTCACAAATAACTTAATTTCCCGCATACAACAAGATTAAAAATAAGATTTCAGTTGTCGCATCAACATATATTTCATAGTATAACTGTTATGAATACATATAAATACAACTGAATACAAAAGGTAAAAATACACTAGAGTAAGAAATCAATGATAGAAATATATGTACAAATATAATACATCCACATACAACAAATAAAGACATTGCAATTAGTATAAAACAGTAAAGGAAACTTTAAAAATCCTTATAAATACAACTATATACAATATAAAAATATCAGTCTAGTAAATAAAAATACAGTGAATGAACTTTTTGAATACATCTAAATATAAATCAATGAAGTCAAAATTTATATACATCAGAATACATCTACATATTTGTGTCATTGATTTATGTAAGTACACAAAATAATGAATATACTTTTTGAATAAATCATTATACATCTACATGTATTTAGATATATAAAAATCAGTGAAGTCAAAATTTGCATACATATAAATACATCTACATGTAATAATCAGTGTATGCGGACAATAATACAGAGTAATACATCAAAAATTACCCTTCTTTCCAGTGTATTCGAGCTTTTACTTGCTTCAACCTCCTGCCCCTTGACAGATGAAGCTTCAGCAATATGTTTTTTTTACTTTTCCGCAACGGGAAGTCTTGTTTCTTTCAATAATATCTCAATTTGGGTTAGTTTGAAATTGTCATTGCGAAATTTTGTTCTCTTCTCCACTGTCATTTTTTTTGTTGAACCTGCATCCAATTCCCCTTGAGTGATTTGCAAAGAGAAAGACGGCCCGTCAAAATTGAGAATTTTAGTAGGTATACCTTTAGTAACTAATTTGTGGGATGTTGAATCAGACATTGTGAGAATATAGATGTATACTATTGAATAAAGAAAATTTGGTGAGTAGAGATATTCAGAATAAACAAAAATAGCAAAAATCTAAAAACTTAAATACTTACCACACTAATTATAGAAAACAATAACGATCATTAAGAGGAAATTAGGGTTCAGACTGAAAATGGGGAAGAAGGAAGCGATGTGGGTGAGAGGAGTTCGTGTTTACAGGGAATGGGGGAAGAAATTGGATTGTATCAAAGTAGGGGGAGAAAGAACGTGTGTTGAGAAGTTTTTATGAAATACTATAATTATGTGAGAGAAAAATCTGAAAAAGGAGAGAGAGAAATAAAAAATAGCGTGTTTAGTAACTTAAGGATAGTAGATAATAAAAATTAGATATTTTGCTATAAACATTAAAAGGTATTTATAGAATATAATTTATTTAAATAATTTTTATTTAAAATAAATAAGGTATTAATTTTTGTTATAGGAGATAAAAATTCCTATAGAAAACACATACCCGACAGTTGATAGCTCTCCTCCTGGCATGTTTTATGGGAAGATTTGAATAGTTTGTTTGCCGGAATTAGAATTATAATTTCGGGATATAATTTAGAATTACATTTATTGTATATTTGGCAATGAATATTAACTGATATATTAATTTTAATATTAACTGATCCACATTGAGTGAGGAGTAACAATCCCAAAATTATAATCCCGAGACCTCTTTGGAACCAAACGATAGTAATTAACGTGGTTTAGCAACAAATGAACTTAAGAAGGAAGCCACTATTGGATCCCTTTAAAGACCAACTAATGGTATCAAGTCACATCTTCCAACGAATTTGACACGCCCCGTACCTTACGAAAAAAGCTATGCCAAGTTCATTTCGTGTGTTTCCGATACACTACAAGTATTGGTTCAATTTTCATTTAATATTTTAATAATTTGCTTTTTGTAACTCGGCTTGTGTTTTTTTTTTTTTTTGGTTGTATATGTTGCCTCAAAGACAAATACTTATGATCCAAATTTCCTTGGTTGATTTTAAGCATATGGGACAAGGCAAGCGTCCTTTTTGAATTAGTTGAAGCACAAGTCTCCGTGCTTAAAGCGTTCGATAATGTGTTTTTATTGCGCTAAGGGACCTAGCTCACCTTTTTTTGGTCACTTTCTAAATAATTTATCCATTTTTAATTATGAACAAAATTGTAAATTTTCTAACTTCTCAAAAGATATTTCTTTATCACAAGTTATAGAAAAGAGTGAGCAAATTTTATCCATGGCTTGTTTTCTCTATCTCGGTGTACGCTAGCTTAACCTGCGTCGGCCATGGACACGAGAGCTCGCATCTCATCCCAAAAGACTTTAACGGCCAAGGAAGCTTCCATATCGTATGGAATTGCTCAGCGAGGACAGAAATTAAGCAATGGTAATGATGAAGTAGTACGGAAATCATAGTCCAATCCTAATTTCAATGAAACAATAACCGTAAACAGTGAAACAAAAAATTCTCAGCAGGTCGAAGCAAAGCGAGTATGATATGAGGTATTACAAGCTTCACTGAGTAAGGATCAAGCAGAATTCATGAGTAGTGGCAAAAAATCGTGGGCATATGAGGTTGAAGAGGAGCAAGAGTCGCAAAAGAAGTACTGCTCAATATTGGATGATTTAATAGGGGTGTACATGGACCGGGTTTGTTCGGTGTTTTTCAAAATCAAACCAAACTAATTATCGATTTGGATTGGCTCGATTTTATCGGAGTTTTCGGGTTTTCAGATATTTTTTTACATGAATATATTTCAATCTTACTTTATTAAAATTTGATAAGTAAATATATATTAAATAAAAATTTAGAAAATAGACAAACATATGATCTATTAAAGTATTCTTATGAGAGGATTTTCTTATTAACACATGATAGTTATTTTCTAGTCGATTAACAATAATTTTCGTTGATGTACACTTTCAAGTTTAACAGAATTTAATAATTGAACATAAAAATCAATAAGATACTAAAATAATGATATATTCGATATAATTAATTTAGAGTATCGAAATACCATTTTGAATTTGAAAATGATATGGGAATTTAATATATCTCGACATATGAATATGAAAGAACAAAGAGATATGCATTTTAATAACACTTGATAAGAAAGTGATGATACAACCCATTATTTAAAGTAAATAAAAATGGAACACTTCATATTCTATTACATATTAAATCTCGTAAAAGAATATCAAATATTTCTAGACTTTTTTTTTTTAAAATTCCATATAAAGTCATAAAAGTATATATAAAAATTATATGTTTATATGTCAGTTTGGTTCGAGTTACTTTACTCAATACCAAACAAAACCATCAAATCTAATCGGGTTTTTTAATCGGTTTTGTAACGACCCGGCTGGTCGTTTCATGTGTTACCGCTCTGTTTTCCCTATTTCTGCTTCTTTATGCTTTTTTAATCCGTGCTATGTGTTATCGGGTTGGTTGGCTCGGGCTCGGAGAGGTTTTGGTAAGGTTTGAGACACTTAGTCTCTTTTGAGTAAGCTTAAATTGAAAAAGTCAACTGGATGTTGACTTATGTCAAAAAGAGCACGGATGTAAATTCTGATGATTCGGATAGCTTCGGGAGGTGACTTGGGGTTTAGGAGTGTGATCGGAACATATTTTGGAGGTCCGTAGTAGATTTAGGCTTGAATTGGTGAATTTAGAATTTTGGTGTTTTCCGGTTGATATGTGAGATTTTGATATAGGGGTCGCAATGGAATTTTGGAAGTTGGAGTCGGATCATTGTGTCAAATGTAACGTGTGTGCAAAATTGCAGGTCATTTGGACGAGGTTTGGTAGACTTTTTTTTTTTATCAAAAGCAGAATTCAAAAGATTCTTGGAACCTTAGGCTTGAATCCGATGTTATTTGGTTGATTCGATGATGTTTAAGGTGTTTTGAAGATTGGTATAAGTTTTAGATAGTGGTATATAACTTGTTTGTGCTTTTGATTGAGATCCCGAGGGCCTCGGGGTGATTTCGGATGGTTGACGAGAGATTTTGGAGTTGAGTTTGGCAGCTGAAGTTTGTTGTTGCTGTCATAACCGCACCTGCGGTTGGGAGGCCCTAAATGCGGCCAAGAGGGAGGTCAGACGAGGCAGCAAAAGCGCACATCTGGGCTCACCTGCGATGGCGCAGGTGCGAGAGAGTGACTGCAGGTGCGGTCCTGAGGATTTTAATAGCCTGTTTGGCCAAGCTGGAGAATTTAGCTTATTTTGAGAAGTGTTTTTTTCAAAAGTGCTTTTGAAAAAAGTACTTTTGGAGAGAAGCAGTTTGTGTTTGGCTAATCAGTCTAAAAAGCACTTTTGAGAAATAATTTGTATTTGGCCAAACTTTTTAGAAAGTGCTTTGAAGTGTCAAATTACGAATAAGGACATGAATAGATTTATTTAATAATTAATATTTTATAAGTAAATAAATAATCTCAAAATTTTGCTATTATATGCAATAATTAAAAAAATTATTTTATTTAAGTAAAATATAAAAATAAAATTTAAAAGTACTTCATTTTTTTTAATATAAGTTAAATATATTAAAATTCCTTCAACAAATATAAAAAGCATTCACCCCTAAAGTCACTATATATTATAAAGTTTTCCTAAAAATAAGAAAAAATATTTATAAATTAATATCCTAAGTATTAGGTTTAAGGGTTATTTTGGTATATACTATATTTTGTTAGGGGTATTTTAGGTAAGAAGAAAAGTCAAAACTGCTTCTGCTTCTGCTTTTGGAAAGAAGCTACTTTTTTCTGCTTCTCTGAAACTGCTTCTGCTTCTTCCCAAAAGCACTTTTTTTTCCCAAATAAGCTTGGCCAAACACCTCAAGTTAGGGGAAAAAAATGCTTTTGGGAAAAAAAGCACTTCTGGCCTCCCAAGAAGCTTGGCCAAACAGGCTATAAGTCACTTTCGCAGGTGCGCACCTGGGACCGCAGGTGCGGGTCCGCAAAGTACGACCATTTTTTTGCTGGGTCAGAAAGTATATATTTCATCCTTCGCGATTTTTAGCCTTTCTTTACCATTTTTAAATCTATTTTGGAGCTTTTTGGGGGATTTTGAATAGAGAATCCAAGGGAACTTCATTGAGGTAAGATTTTTGATCATAAAAACTCGTTCCTATGGTGTTATTTTATTGATTAGGCTTGAAATTTATGGAAATTGGTGGGTAAATATTGAAGAAATAAGGGCTTGAGATTGAAATCGTTGATTAAGGATTTGAGGGGTCATTTGTTATAGGATTTTGGCATTCTTGGTATGTATGGACTCGTGGAAGGATAAGAAGTTTATTGATGTGATTTTTATCGGATTCAGAGACGTGAGCCCGGGAGGTCGCATTTGGCTAATTTGTGTTGTAATTTAATTATTTTCGCATGGGTTTCGTTCCTTTAGCATATTTTGACGTCATGATTCTGATTTTGGATAGATTCGGCGCCAGTTGAGGCCGAGACAAGAGGCAAAGGCATCGCGATCTAGAGTTTGGACCGGTTAAAGGTAAGTAATGATTCTAAATGCTTTCCTGAGGGTATGAAATCCCGAATTTCACATCGTTGTGCTACTTGAGGTGATGCACACACTAGATGACGAGCGTGTGGTCATGCACAATCGGGGGGGCAGCACTGGCACAACAATAGTATGGGAGCCAGCCTTCAGTCCACAAAGATCCCGAGGTAGTCCTGCAGGCGTCCGCAGGCCCGGCGTCTCTTCTATCTACTATTATGTTCTATTATCACTTGTACACGAGACAGACTGAGTTTCTTTCTTTCAGACATTTGTATGTAGTACTCATAGATAGTCCGTGAATGTTATGACACCGATTTTTAGGTAGAGACATATGTTGGCTTTTTTTATCGATTTTGGTATTATTTTACTGTTTATCACAAGTTATTAAAAAGCATTAAAAATGAAAGGGTTAAAGATTTTTAGATTTCGTGGCTTGCCTAGCTTCTAGGAGTAGACGCTATCACGACTCCCAAGGGTGGGAAATTCGGGTCGTGACAAACGTCTATCTTCTGCATAGCATAGTCCCATGGGAGAGAACCTTATCTTTGACGGAGTAGATTGGCATCAAATATTGTTTGTTGAACCTCACCAAGAGTGCTTAGAAACTCTACGTATGCTGCAACATGCAGCCCACAATCCCTGAAAAGTGTAGATTGAAACAATTAAAAACAATTCATACTATTAGATTTATAAATGATACAAGCATGATGATTGAATACATATACGATCCCAGCTTTTTGTTGAGGCAGATTTGATATGAAAACAACATCAAAGTGAACAGTATGTGACTTGTCAGTGTATGTTGAGTCATGAGACCAATCTATGCTCTGCTTATCCATATAAAAGCCACTGATTGATAGATATAGAGGTACAATCTTAGCAAGCTTATCTATCTTAGAAGCTACATAGGCATCATGGCCTGCAGATCTGTATGAGTCATACACTTTGATACATCTCTCCTTGAATGAGACAACAACCAATATCCAGTGTAGTTTGTCCTTTAAGTTGATCAGTATCAAGACATTGTCAATAGTATGCCAAGGTACATTAGCTAGCAATCTGTAGCCCCTTATGTACTCACAAACCACATCCTCTTCTTTGGTTACATTTACATTACTATCTGTATCATCATACCTATCGAAGATTTCAGCGATTCTCGTCTTGAATATACAATCAACTGTTATATACTTGAAGTTGGTTGTTTGGTTGTACTTTTCCTTCTTTCTCAAATAGTAAATATAACGTCAATATGCTATATACAAATTTAAATTCATAGCGTTAGTACATTGAATGAAATTAAGAAAAAGAAATTGAATATAATAACTGAATATAGACTTATCAAGTGCTGAAAACAAATGGAATGAACATAATTCTGTACATTAAAGGTTAAAAAATAATTGAATACAACTTGGCATTACCTGTTAAGATACATAATGATTAATACATATATGTATTTGAGGCAGAATATAGTTCAATACATTGTGTTCACTAAATAAATATATATACTTGAATAGTTCATAAACTAATCAAGAGAACTATTAAATACAAATCAAAAACTAATCATGAACAATATTAATACAAAATGCATACTATTAAATACAAGACAGAAACTAATCATGAAAATATAAATACAAATGAATAATATTAAATACATGTGTAAATGATACATTTGAATACAGTTAAATACATAAAAGTTATGTAAGACATATGAATAACAGAATGCTTGCGTAGCAAATGAACAATATAAATATAAATTTGTGTGAGAGCTCAAATTGTGAATTATACAATTAGACAAACCAATCATAAGTAAATGCATTAAACTGAAGTTGGAAGAGGTATAACTTACATTTTCATCCCATAACCGTCAAACGAGAGAAGGTAAAACCAATTTTTTGAAGTGACTTGATCAACTCCAAAATCCAATGGTATATGAAGTGTTGACCTGTTCTTCTTTTAATGGTCTTTCAAATTACTTCTACAAGAATTTGGTAAAAAACATTATATCCATTTAAAAAAATATAAATACATAATAGACATACCATGAAAAAACTCACTTCTGTTCATGTCTAGCGAGAAGACCATCACGAAACCATTTTTCGTATTCCCGAATGACTAATGTAGGATGTGGCCCCGATATTGAATCATCTTCAAATGGGTGTCTTTTTTTCAAATTTGGGAGTCAACATTACTGAGGTATCTATTGTTAATTGAAGTCATGAATAGAGATGCTTAATCATAAATACAATGGGAAAATAGATCATAACTTGATAAAATATTTTTTTATTTAATAATTCACTAACTCGCGGAGTCGAAGTTAGACTCGTAAGACGAAGAATACCATCGACTTGGTCGCCGATTCTGATGAGATGGTAATGGGGTTGATTCAGCAATTTTTGTACTATGATGTATCACAATTCTAGTTTCTGAATTTTGACTTGGAAGAAACTTGTTGTCCAGCTCAAATTGCGATACATCGAATTCTCTAGATACACCCTCTAGGCCTATAGGTGGTATGTTGCACGATACCTCCAATGTAGCATTCCCCTCCACGCTTGCGTCAACACAAAGAGCATTAACATATGTATTCTGTTAAATGTATATATATCTATGTTAGTGTATTATAAATGACCTATATACACAAACTCATTCATGTTTATAAATATATCTAAATACATATAAATACAATACACATTTGAATGTAAATTTATATTTTGTTGAGGCAGTATTTAAATACATCTATAATATTGAGGCAGTATTTAAATACATCTAAATACTATTGTTTTCTAACATTATCATATAGTGCAAGCTTAAATATATACAAGTATCATATTTTAATACATATGAATACATCTACATACAACATGCAAAGATCACAAGTATTAGGTAGAAATACAGTCAGAACACAGAATAAAAATAAATACAACTGCATACATGATTAAGATAATTAAATATACTGAAGTATTATGTATATACTTGTATTTCTTAATGTGTATGATGTTTTATATATGATTAATTTGAATAAGAGCACAAACGAGATATAAACATATACTAAATAGGTTTTAAAATGTTAAACCTCTACATTCGCGCCGAAAGCTATATCACTCTGTGTTTGGCCTTTAGGATTATCTTGCAAGTTGGCATCAGATGATATTTCAATACCATCATCACGTCTCCCTGTGGTTTTCTTTCTCTGGTGTACGCTTTCCTTTTTTTGATTGTCTTGAAGATTTTCAAAAAGCATCTTAAAGTTTTCATACATCAATGATCTCAGAGACGTGAACTCGCCCATCATCTTAGCAAGATAGGAATAATTAGAGAAGTGCGCCAAAAATATACAAAAGTTAAGCACTAAACTGTAATGTTTACTATGTGCATAAAAAACTCACGCATTCTTTGAATGAATATGGATCTTTCCTCAAAGAAGATAATTCATCAATTTTGGAATCTACTGGTTAATTGTCATGCAATACATTATGTGCTATTTCTGATACGCCAATAGGAGGAATCTTGGATTTAGTCTCTGCATTTGAGGGATCTTATAGCGACCCGACTGGTCGTTTTGTATTTTATAACCCCATTCCCTTAAATAAAACTTTCCGCACTTCTTTTAACTAATTTATGACTTGCGGGGACTGGTGGTTCGGAAGTTGGAAGAGTTTTGAGTAGGAATAAGTCCAATTATTTCTTTAAGAGTCTCTAAAAAGGCCAAGTTTGATTTTTGTCAACTTTCTTGGGAAACGGACCCGGATTCATGGTTTGAAGATCCCGGAGGGTCCGTGAAAAAATATGGGACCTGGGTGTATGCCCAAAATTGAATTCTGAGGTCCCTAACCCGAGTAATGAATTTTTATGTGAAATTGTTAAATTAAAGTTTCAACGATTTAAATAAACTAACAAATTATTGTTTTCCTAGGTATTCGGGCACGAAATTCAATTTCGGAACTTGGTACAAGTCCGAAATATCAGTTAAGACTTACCCATAAAATTTGGTGTCAATCAGAGTAGTTTAAGCGCATATTGACCCGTTAGAAGAAAGTTAAGAACTTGGAGTTCAATAGATTGATTTATTTGGTTTTTGGACGTGATTCCTAGATTTAATGTTGTTTTGAGTGATCCGAGGGTTCGAGTAGGTCCGCCTCATGATTTCAGACTTGTCGGTATGTTCGGACAGGGCAGGGGAGCCCCGAGCGTCAAACGAGCGAGGCTCGAGCGAAGCTGAAACTTGGAAAAGGACTGAAGTTTGTTGCTTCTGTCATAACCGTATCTGCGGTTTTTGGACCGCATAAGCGGTACCACAGATGAAGCCTCCTCATCGTAAAAGCGGAAGGGGCCATGCCCAGGGGAAAATGCAAAAGCAGCTCAGAGACCGCAGAAGCGGGCCCGCTTAAGCGAATCCCAAACCGCAGAAGAGGTTGGGCTTCCGCAGAAGCGAGAACCTGACCGCAGAAGCAGTCCAGGCTTCCTTGATCATTTCTTCAAAAGTGGCCCTTTAACGCAGAAGCGGGAATCTTGTCGCAGAAGCGGAAATAGCTGGGCAGAAGGGTTCATTTAATTCGAACCCAAAGCCATGTTTATCACTTCTCATTCCACACTTGGGCGATTTTGGTGGTTCCACATAGAGGGTTTTAACATATTATTGCAAGGTAAGCAATCTTCCTCCATTATGAGTTAAATTACATGAACATTAGGTAGATTAAACACTAAAATTTGGTGAAAAATCAAGGGTTAGAGCTAGACCTAGGGTTTTAACAAAATTAAGATGTAAGCATGGAATTTGTTAGGTAATGAACTAGAAATCATATATTTGTTATCCTTAGGTGATAGAGAACAACTTTCTTCAAAAAAAATCTCAGAATCCCAGCACGTGGGCCCGGGGTCAGAATTTAGGAAAACTTGTGGGAAAGGTTGGGAAATCACTTAAATAGTTAGAATTCAATCTTGTAAGCCCTTATTGACTAGTTCTTGCCTTATTTTAATTAGTTTGTGCTCGTTCGGCTTCGAATTGAGGGTTTGGGCTTGTTCTTGATATTGGAAGTGCACTTTGGAGTGAGGTGAGTCTCCTTCTAACCTTGTAAGAGGGAATTGTCCCCATAGGATTATAAATGAGTAATTGTTGTTAAATGCGGGGGTTACGTACGTACTGGGTGACGAGAGTCCGTGCGTAGCTACTATAATGATAATTGTGTGGGTAGTTTAGGACCCACATCATGCCTAGTTGGGGAATATTTCTTATTTTAAATTACCAAAATGATCGTGTATGATTTGCTAGAGACTTGAGTGAATGAAAAGTGAACATATGAGCTTATTGAGCCTTGGTAGGAATTTCCTTGTATATAATTGAGCCTTTATGTTCATTCTTGATATCTTTCTTGATGATTATGGATGGGGCCGATCGCCTCAGTGAGAATAGATGCATCTATGGTTCGGGCCGTTCGACCCTCGGCAGTGCACAATTTATTTTCTGTTGGGGCGGGCCGTCGACCTCGGCTTGATTGCGTATGATATACATATGCTTACGTTTAGACATGACATTATCACTTATTAAGTATTTTTAAGGGAAAAATGTTAATTGAATTATGGTCAGGAACACGAATATGACTTTTCTTTTAAACTTGTATTATTGGAGATCCTTATGCTGTATATCTCACATTATTATTATATTATCTTGATCTTAGTAAGTATCAAATCGACCTCTCGTCTCTACTTCTTCGAGATTAGACGGGATACTTACTGGGTACATATTGTTTATGTACTCATACTATGCTTATGTGCTTAATTGTATAGGATCTGAGGCATGTGGACTTGGGAATTTTCTGGTGCGTATCAGTGAGCACATCTGGGACTTCTACGGTAAGCTGCTTCTCTTTCATGCCGATCCGCAGCCGGAGAAGTCTTTCATTGTATTTTTGGTTCTGTCTATCCTGATTCAGACAGTAGGATAGTATAGTATTCTTTTGTGTATATTCTACTAGTTGCCCGTAGCTTGTGACACCAGGTTCTGGCACACATAGTGGTCAACATTTATTTTTGGGTTGTATTGTCATTTAGACACATTATGATCTTTACTTGTCTTCCCTTTATTTCGAAAATATATTAAAATTGTCTTTGGTGAAAGTAAAAACAAGAATTTAATCACATTTCCGCATTGGCTGGCCCGACAATGGTATCGGGCGCCATCATGACCTATTATGGAAAATGGGTCGTGACAACGTGGTATCAGAGTACTAGGTTCACGTAGGTCTCACAAGTTATGGGAAAACCTAATAGAGTCTTGTAGATCGGTACGGTGACGTCTCTATTTATCTTCGAGAGGCTATAGGGTACTAGGAAAAACTACTCTTTATTCATTTCTATCATGCAGTGGCCAGTGTACTAAATTTCCCTCTTCTATTCTCTCACAGATGGTGAGAACCCGTACCACTGACGTTCCGGACCGGGAGGAGCTGCTCCCCCAGTTGCCAGAGAACGAGGTAGAGGCCGGGGGAGGGCACCGACCTGTGGTAGGGGACGAGGGCATCCAAGAGCTATTCCAGTTGCACCACCAGTGGACCCTATGAGGGATCCCATTATTGAGGAGCAGGGCGAGGTGCCCGCAGCTGTGCCTACTCCGGTGGATTTCATGACAGCACCGGGATTTCAGGAGGTCATGAGCCACATGCTTCGGTTCATGGATACTATGACTCGGGATAGTTTATTTCCAGCAGATCCAGCTACCTCACAGGCAGGAGGGGGAGCACAGACCCCTACCGCACAGGCTCCAGGTCATACAACCGCAGTTTATCATACTCCGGGTGCACTACCCGCGGAGGGGGTTCAACTAGTTGCTGCAGCGGTACTCCAGCCCAGGCCAGCTGTGGACGGCGATCCGCAGAAATTATTAGACAGATGGACCAGGTTGCACCCTCCAGTCTTCGAGGGTGAGCGTCATGAGGATGACAAGGATTTTATTGTCAGGTGCGGGGATAGGCTGCACAACATGAGGATATTGGAGTCGCATGGAGTAAACTTCACTACTTTTCAGCTGGAGGGTAGGGCCCGTAGATGGTGGCAGTCTTATGCACTTAGCAGGCCAGCAGGCGCTCATCCCCTCACTTGGGGTCAGTTCACTCAGTTATTCCTGGATCGGTACATTCCACCCTCTGAGAGGAAAAAGCTATGTCATCAGTTTGAGCATCTACAGCAGGGTCAGATGTGAGTGACCGATTATGAGGCAAGGTTCTCTGAGTTGTCTCGCCATGCACTTATGATACTTCCCACGGAGGCAGAGAGAGTACGGAGATTTTTTGCGGGATTACACCCCACTATCAGGTCGGGTATGGCCCATGAGGTAGAGATGGGCACTGGGTATCAGCTAGTACTTGAGATTGCTTGCAGGATTGAGGGTTACCGTTTGAGGGGTAGAGAGAAGATGCAGCAGGATAAGAGGTTCAGATTCTTAGGAGAGTTCAGAGGCGCCCCAGCTAGGGGCAGAGGTCACTTTGGGAGGGGTCAGCCCAGTAGGCCCCCAGTTCCAGCACCACCACCTGCACGGGCTGCTCTAGCACACTCCTATTTCAGCACCATGCCAGAGAGTTCCTATCGCCCACCAACTATCCAAGGTTCATCCAGTGGGTATCCAGGTCCTCCGGATTCTTCCAGTTCTTATTTTAGTGCGATGCCGGAGAGTTCATACCGCCCACCAGCTATTCAGGCTTCTTCTAGTGGATCTTCTGGTATTCAGAGTCAGCCATCCGGACAACAGGTCACTGCACCACGTTGTTTTGAGTGCGGGGACACAGGCCACATGATGAGATACTTCCCCAGGCTTATGGGCAAGGCAGTACAGCAGGGGCAGCAGCCCATGACTCCAGCACCAGCGGCCCAGCCACCTAGAGGTGGAGGGCAGACTGGAAGGGCTATTTTAGCAAATTTCAATGGCCTTTTCCAAATATCATCACGCTAGAACCGTTAGGAGCGATTTTAATTAAAATTACTTCCTTAAATTCGGGTGTGCATTGATTGCAACTCAAATCCAAATCTCGATAAAGTCAAAGTGCATTAACAAAAACGGGTGTCTTGATGACAACGTGGTTGAAAATGTACTTTCACAATGGCGTACGAGATACTTAAAAGCAGAATATGTGAATAGTCCATACTTCAGATAGAAGGCTAGAAGTGCTGGGATTCAATATCCAGGGATGATAGAGGTATAGTCAGTGGAATATGTCATAGCCTACGATTTCTAGGTGTCAAGGAGGCTAATTAAGATAGTAAAGAACAGTTATAGATGATGTGATGTCTCGCTTGATGTTCCAGAATGACATAAGAAAATCTATGATGCAAGTAAGTTGAAAGGTTGCAAATAATATAAATAAAGTTGTGTAGGTCCCAAGCCATTGTATGGTGAAGCGACAAGGTTCTAGAATACAAGAGTAAGGACAAGAAAGAGCGAGTGAGAAGGTAATGAAAATGGATAAGTCCTCGGGATTAAGCCCACGAAAACAAGAAGAGCAGATGGTTTCTCTAAAATTATACAAAGTTCACTACAGCCTGAACGAACTCAAAGGAGTCTAAGACTAATAGCATTTAGAATGTCACCCTGGTAATAGAATACGGTTGTAATTGTGATAGATAAAAGAGAACGTTTTAGCCTTCAATTGAGTAATGATTCAACAAAGAAAAGAAATGGATCTTATGAATTGGACAGGATTAAAGTACCCACGCAAGGTGAATCGCATTGGGACGGTGTGAGGTACAGTTATGAAAGCAGGGTATCGCCCCAGGTGGATCAATCTAATAATTTCAGACATTCCCCGATAGAACGTGAATCCTAGTAGCAATATTACATAAAAGGTTAAGTTATCAGTGGTATATTGTAAATCAATATTGAGGTGAATCAACAATGGATGGACAAAAGTCACAAAGTATGAGATGAGATTAGGCCGCCATTCTTAAGACAAACAGTAATGAAGGAGCATTGAAGGACTGAGATTTTTACCTAAAGGATAGGCTACAAAAGTAACTGGGAGCTTGGTAAGCATACCTTAGTAAAGGTAGATTGAAGCAAAAATTATGGTATAGTATAACCCATGTAAATGCAGTAAAGTCATATGAATGGGTAACCAAATCTATGAAATGAGATATGGCCATATTCGAAAGTTCTACGAAGTATCCAGCAAAGGACTTCAGTACACCTATAGAGGCCCAGAGAGGCATCTAATTAAGCCTTGTATATACAAAGTAAGGGAAATAGATTGACAAAAAAAAAGAAAAAAGAAAAGATAAATCGCATAAATGCACCTACAAAGCCAAGGTCATACAGGCTGTATGACAGGAGGTAACAGAAGTTGCAAGATTAGGAAGATTTCGACCACAGGTCATGATATGAGCAAAAAGACTAAAGGAGGGAAATACCCTAGACTTTGGATTTATTCACAGAGCAACTGCTTAAATGGCAAGAAAAGTATTAAGGTATTCACAAGAGCTATAAGTTACGAAAATGATAAGAACATCAGTCAACATTCGAGGACGAATATTCCAAAGGGGGGAATGATGTTACGCCCCACAATATTACGTCAATATTACATCCCGCAGTTATATATTACGATGATGTTACGTCCTGCAGTATTAAGTTACGCCAGTGTTCTAACCTGTAGTATTACATTACGGTAACGTTGCGCTTTGCTATAATAAGTTACAACGATGTTGCACCCTGCAGTAATTTAAGTTGAATTTGTCGTAAGGTAATTGACATCCGTCCAAGAAAAAGATTATTTGAGGATTATAAGGATTATAAGTGATGAGTAGATTCATGAAGGTGAAAGGGGGAGCAAGTCAAAGAAAATAAATTTTGTCGAAGTTTGGCACGTTGGAGTAAAATACGGTCCGAGCTATAATACCCGGTATTTATGGACTAGTACCATACAAGGTACCACATGGCCATGATAGAAATATGTATAAGGTATGTGAAAGGTAAGAAATATTTTAAGTAAGTGAGAATAATTCTCAATTTTTTCGGATAATTTGTTAATTACCGGATAATGGGACATTACCCGATTAATTAATAAGTGGATAAAAATTTTATAATTATCCTCCACAAAAACGTGGCAGAAAGGCCACTACATAGAAATGACTCATATCAAGTTATACGTAGGTGGCAGATCTAAGTCTTATTAAAACAAGACTTAAAGCACTTTGGTCTTGGGTTTCAAAAAGGCAATTATGTCTTTGACATCAATTATCAAAACTCATTTGGTCTTTGGGTTCAAGAGAAAACGCTATCAGATTTCATTTTCAATAACAAGCTTCATTCAAGAAATGATTTCGTTCCAACTATTCAATGAAGCCTAGGAAACGTGAAAGATCATAAGATTAATTTTCTTGATTTGGACAAAAGGGACTAACGTCCCAAAAATTTAGACAAGCAGCAACAGTTTCATTCAGATTCAAAGAAGTAGAAGCATCATTTATACAAATAATTCAAGGATCAGGTATGTTAAGGCTAAGCCCTTCTTTCATTGGCATGATCTCGTCATTACATTCATATCCCGGAATTTACGTATATTTTGCTAGTTTCGCAGATTGCGTATATTTTCCTCGTATTGTAAGTTATAATATTCTCCTTATCGGGACATCATATTCAGTTGAGTATTTCATTCTTCCAGTCAAGAGAGCAGAGAGTTTATATATATACAGTGTAAGCATGTGATTTTTGCCCTACATGAAAATAACTCCTAAAAATAGAATAAAATAATTTTAATTGATTTTTAGGTGTTTTTCTTTATTTAGTTACATTTCAAACATTTTTAATATTTTTAAAATCATAGAAAAAAAAACAATAAAAGTGTCACGTTTTAATTTCATGCCACCTTAGGTTTAATTTGCATTTAGGAATTAATTACATCGAGTTAATTGTGCTATTAATCAAAAATTCACAAAAAATGATCATTTTTACATAGTTAGATAATTAGCTCAATTTTACAATTTGAATAAATTTAGGAATTTAGTTTAGGGTTTTAATTAATTAAAGAAAGAAAAGAACAACAAAAAGAAGAGGGAAATGAAAAGGCTTGGTCTTAAAATTCAAAATTGGCCAAGCATTTGAAAAATCCAAAATTTCCCCCCAAAACACCTTCCCCACAATGTTTTCCCCCCAAAACCATCCCCAAAATATTTTTCCCCCAAAACTACTCCCCCCCTATCACATTAAATACACACACAAAAAATAAAAAGAAAGAGAGGATTCCGCCTCAATTACCATTCTGGAGGAGACCTTTCATTTTCCTTAGAGAAATCAGCCCCATCTCCCATCCTCACGGTATCAAAACAGGAACACACACATAACGCATATACATTATTACAAGAGAAAAGAAGGCAAACATTTCTAAATTAAGGAAACTAGCGGCACCTACCTCCAGCAACAACGCTTGTTGTTTCCTCCTCTTAAAAAAAATCAGCAGCAACTTCCGTCCTTGTGCCGTTAAGTAATGATTTCCGGCGAGGTTCTCGATTGAGGTGTCAATCAGTCATACATCCGGCCAACAGTCCAGGTCATTTTCCTTTTCTTAAACACCTTGGGCTTCAATGTACTCTTGATTGAGTTGTCTTCATTAATACAAAGCAGAAAGGTTCATCTTCCTATCCCTTTTTACCATTTGTTTGCAAACTTCATGCTTTAAATATTTTATGATGTTGTTTGACGTGTGTTTTGCTTCCTTGCATTGAAACCCATAATTTTACACATTATCTTCCTCTTTATAAGTTTGATCTATTACATTTAATGTTTTAGTCGGTGACTGAGCTATTTGAATTAGTTTCATATTAATCTTCCATCTTGTGCGTGATAGAAGATCATGGCAATTGATTTGGTGTGAAAGTTGAAAATAAGAAACACTAAAAACAAATAACCAAATATAGTAGTTGCACTGGATTTGAGCTGTATGATCTTGTTGTATATTAAATGAAAATTTAGGTTTTTTAATTGATGATGTGGGCCGTGGTTTGCTTACTAGAAGTAGTTAAAAGAATTTTAATCCTTAGAATTCGAGGTGCGCCATTTAGCAAATTTTCATAGCCCTCACAAAGTTAACAACGCGTTAGTTGCTTTAGGCGCGAATTTTAATAATTTTACCTTCCTAAATACGGGTGTGCATTTCATGCGACCCATCCAAAAATGTCGAATAAGAATGTGTCGAAGATCCGGGTGCATTTCATGTGACGTGATCCAAAAACACGTTCTTAATCGACGTTCACTTTTCTGAATAAA
>MU733946.1:128384-174737 GCA_026770625.1 Nicotiana glauca | reverse complement strand
GGTAAGTTATATACCGAGCCTACTATGGCCGAGTGCTTATTAGCGAGCCAAGTTGGCCGAGATACAGAGCCTAGTACGGCTGAACGCTTATGAGCGAGCCTACTACGGCAGAGCAGTTATATATATATATACTGATCCTACCGTGGCCGAGCGCTTATTAGCGAGCCCAGTTGGTCGAGACACAGAGCCTAGTATGGCCGAGCGCTTATGAGCGAGCCTACTACGGCAGAGCAGTTATTTTTATATATCTAAATATATATACCAAGCCTTATAGGATCGGACAACTATTTTACTTATTATATTGAGAGAATTGAGTCAGTATCAGCAGGTAAGCATATCTTCAGATTATCTTTGACTTCCAGCTACTTGCAGTTAATATATTATCAGTTCAGTTTCAGCTTTCAGTATATTGCCTTACATACTCAGTACATTATTTCGTACTGACGTCCCTTTTCTGGGGGCACTGCATTTCATGCGTGCAGGTCAGACAGACAGACGAGTAAGCCTCCTCAATAAGTTTTACCCGAGTTCAGTTTGATCGGTAAGCTCCATGCCTTTCGGAGTTTCCGGGTCTAGAGCCTTATGTATATCTTATATATATATATATATATATATATATATATATATGTATATGTGTCATGAGTAGGTCGGAGAGCCATTCAATCACAGTATATCCATTAGTAGAGGCTTGTAGACATATCTTGTCAATTAGTGCAGTATGTTGGGCTTTCAGGCCTTGTATGTATATTTGGTTAGTTTGTCAGCTGTAGCAAATATGACGGCCTTGTCGGTCAAGTTTTATATTAATATTTAGTCAGCATTTGCTGTCTTCGTGCAATGTGGCCCATGGCCAGAAATATGACATCATATGTTCAGAATCACTTAGTTGCAAGTTGGTGCTCGGTTGAGTAAGGTACCGGGTGCCGGTCTCGCCTCCAAGTTCAGGTCGTGACAAAAGTGGTATCAGAGCAGTTGTGTCCTAGGAAGTCTACAAGCCGTGTATAGTAGAGTCTTGTTTATGGGTGTGTCGTGCACCACACTTATAAGCAGGAGGCTACATGGCATTTAGGACTGTCACTCTTTTTTCTTACTCTAGATCGTGTGATAGAGCTCACTTATAAGAATTCAAGTCACGAACTTCTATTTTTATTCGTAATAAGATGATGCCTACATTCAGAAAAAAATCAATAAGAGATATAGCTTGAAAGTTTTGAGTTAGAGGAACTCAATTTTTGCATCTTGCTTATGATGAGTAAATGAGAGGTCTTCAGCTGATCATACATGTACTAAAAGCTATACGGTTCTTGATAAGGAGCTTTAAGGAAAGAATACTTATCCACTCTTACGGTAAAAAGAATAACGGAATCGGAAGTTAGACACAAGTTTCAGCACGTAAAAGAAGCAAGGTGAAGCAGGGTACTAGGTATCGATTTAATAAAGATTATCATTATTTACCATTCAGGAAGGGAGATATAATCATTTTGAGTTACCTTCAACAGTAAGAGATGTACGCACAATCGGCCACACCTATCTCAGTCATGCCCTATAGGAGCTAACGGATATGGTTTAAGAGAAGGATGGGATAGCAGAATCCGGCTAGGGTTAGAGTAACCCAAAATGATGGATGGATGGTTTGCGCTGATTTACATTTTGGAAGGATATTAAAAAGGTGATAATATATCTCCTTATGAGATACCTAGATGGTGCACTTTAAAATAGTACAGCTAGACATGAGTACTACAAAGACAGGCACTGGAAGCCTGAAAAGGATAAATATTATCTTAGTATGGCTCCCATCCCTAGTAGAGACACAATGCTAGGCAACCCAAAGAGCCAGTGGATGGTGCAAAGGGGAGCTAAAAGCAAAAGAATATCTTGTTGAATTTTTCAGAATAAAAGTGATTGACAGAAATGTTTGCAGGATATAAGAAGAGAGCAAATGAAGCATTAAGAGTAAGATGTGATACATGGATAACAACGATAGACCGAAGAGATGGCAGTAATCCAGAGTCGATAGTCAAGTGAAGGAAAAGACGAAAAGTGATGGGCCTTGAGATAACAAAAGACTATAGGCCATAAAGTTATATCCTCACTTCGAGAAACTAGTTTGCGACGCTAACGTGATTCAGAAGAAAAAGTTAGACCCCAGAGTAATAGAAGTCAGCATGGACTGGTGGAAAAAGATAAACTTAACATGAATTAGGGACTGAATGACTGGAGAGTACTCGGCATCAGGGGAATTTCAGATTTTGTTCCGGCGGTAATAAAATGGACCACAGAAGAATATTCACGATGAATTTAGAGAATAGTCATTCAGGGAGATGCTTCCCTAGAGCAAGCAATGTGAGCAAAGTTAAGCTTAAGAGACTGTATGTGCCAGTTACGCTAAGTGTCACCCTCGCGAGTAAAGGAATTTGTCATCCTTGGTATAGAAGAATTGCCGCAAGACGAGTAAGGATCATTGATATTGTGAAACGACGCCAAGATTAAGAGGTAAAACATCTATAGATAGATCCTAGTGGCTTCAGCTTTTAGTACACCCCTAAAGGGGGGGAATATGGAGTAATGTGACATTAATTCAGAATTAAGTGGTTCTAGTGTCTATGGAATAGTAAAGGGAGAATGTGATAAATGAAAGAGCAATGAGAAAGGGATGAGATTTCACTTATCCAAATGCTAAATCTATACTATGATTCCAGAAAATTATGCAAGCATGACGTCAAGGAGAGAAAGAAAAGGTTCCTGCCCAAGCTGTTATTAATAAATAAGGAGCCAGTGCGAGACGTAAGTTAAGACCAAGGAAATAACCCAAGAAAGATTATGAGGAATATTGATTTGATAACGGGCCAACGAGTAATTAGTAATTGGTTAGGAAGATCCCAGTTATGGCTAAACAGGAGGTTGCAGTCGAATCATTAGATTGTGAGAGATAAATATAGTAGAACCCAACATGGAGAGTTCAGCCTAGAAGAATATCATTATAATACTTGAGATATATTCAAACAAGAGTCGGGGTAGTTAAAGGTACCGTATGAGTGTTACAGGGACAAAAGAAAGTGCCACTGGTAAGGCATTCACAATATCCGCTCAGAAGCAATCATATAAGCATAAGGGCATATAAGTAAGCAACTGCAGATGATTATAGGCAAGTAAGGTCATCAGAAAAGGACCGTAATAAGTTCACAGCTTTACGAGAGTCAAGGGTTCTCCCTAAGTACTATAACGAAAGACTAGCTGAGAAGATAAGAAAGAAGGCTTCAACCTAAGCACAACGACCTATAGAGGAAAGGGTGTGTAACAATAGTCTCACAACAACATCGTAAGCACTCCAAAGGAAAGTGGCCCCTACCGTGGATAATGAACGGGAAGAAAAATTAAAAGTAATATTTGAAGGTCATATGAGTTGCACCAAAACTCCCGCATGCATGGGAACTAAGATAAGCTAAGTATGCACGCAACAAGGGGGCAGAAAGACCAGGAAAGGTAATAGCATACATTGAATAAAGTTAAGAAGGAACAAAAGAAATTATTCGATCAATGACCCCGAGTTGGTGAGGTTATGAAGGCACTTAAGAGTTTGGAGTTTTATACCTCCATCATATACAACCGTAGAAGATTCTGGTATACGTTAAAAGAAGGAATTAAGACAAGGTCATAGATGAAGTATTGAATTGTTAAAGGATTTTATCATAAATATGTCTCAACGCCTATAAAAGGCTAAAGTAATAACTAATATTATGAGTCGATGGTCGGAAGATATCTTAAGCCTACATAGAGGCTGATCAGAAAGAAGATGAGACTAAAGAGTTGCATCGGCTAAGCAAAACAGGAGGGACCAAGAGAATTATAGACCTCTGGATCACACTTAAGTAGCAGAGGTATAAGAAAGGTAGTACAGTAGCCATATTTTATATTAGCTTTATGATGAAGCCAGCTGAAGAGTACCAGCCTCATAAGAAGTCAGTACAAAGCTCCCACCGGATTGTGTATGCATCAGAGGTGTAGGAATTATAATAAAGCTTCAAGTTATGGACGTGAATTATAGCTATATGGAATGGAGGTCATGAAAGAGATAAAGGATACGATCCGAGATTTAAGGTAAGTAAGGCAAAGGTGAACAGCGTACGAGATACTTAAAGGCAGAATATGTGAATAGTCCATACTTCGGATAGAAGTCTAGAAGTGTTGGGATTCAATATCCATGGATGATAGCGGTATAGTCAGTGGAATATCACATAGCCTACAATTTCTAGGTGTCAAGGAGGCTAATTAAAATAGTAAAGAAGAGTTAGAGATGATGTGATGTCTCGCTTGATGTTCCAGAATGACATAAGAAAATCTATGATGCAAGTAAGTTGAAAGGTTGCAAATAATATAAATAAAGTTGTGTAGGTCCCAAGCCATTGTATGGTGAAGCGACAAGGTTCTAGAATACAAGAGTAAGGACAAGTAAGAGCGAGTGAGAAGGTAACGAAAATGGATAAGTCCTCAGGATTAAGCCCACGAAAACAAGAAGAGCAGATTGTTTCTCTAAAATTATACAAAGCTCACTATAGCCTGAACGAACTCAAAGGAGTCTAAGACTAATCGCATTTAGAATGTCACCCTGGTAATATAATGCAGGTGTAATTGTGATAGATAAAAGAGAATATTTTAGCCTTCGATTGAGTAATGATTCAACAAAGAAAAGAAATGGATCTTATGAATTGGACAGGATTAAAGTACCCACGCAAGGTGAATCGCATTGGGATGGTATGAGGTACAGTTATGAAAGCAGGGTATCGCCCCAGGTGGATCAATCTAATAATTTTAGACATTACCCGATAGAACGTGAATCCTAATAGCAATATTACATAAAAGGTTAAGTTATCAGTGGTATATTGTAAATCAATATTGAGGTAAATCAACAATGGATGGAAAAAAGTCACAAAGTATGAGATGAGTTTAGGCCGCCATTCTTAAGACAAACAGTAATGAAGGAGCATTGAAGGACTGAGATTTTTACCTAAAGGATAGGCTATAAAAGTAACTGGGAGCTTGGTAAGCATACCTCAGTAAAGGTAGATTGAAGCAAAAATTATGGTATAGTATAACCCATGTAAATGCAGTAAAGTCATATGAATGGGTAACCAAATCTATGAAATGAGATATGGCCATATTCGGAAGTTCTACGAAGTATCCAGCAAAGGACTTTAGTACACCTATAGAGGCCCAGAGAGGCATCTAATTAAGCCTTGTATATACAAAGTAAGGGAAACAGACTGACAAAAAAAAAAGGAAGAAGGAAAGATAAATCGCATAAGTGCACTTACAAAGCCAGGGTCTTACAGGCTGCATGACAGGAGGTAACATAAGTTGCAAGATTAGGAAGATTTCGACCACAGGTCATGATATGAGCAAAAAGACTAAAGGAGGGAAATACCCTAGACTTTGGATTTATTTACAGAGCAACTGCTTAAATGGAAATAAAAGTATTAAGGTATTCACAAGAGCTGTAGCAAATATGACGGCCTTGTCGGCCAAGTTTTATATTGATGTTTAGTCAGCATTCGTTGTCGTCCTGCAATGTGGCCTATGGCCACAAATATGACATCATATGTTTAGAATCCCTTAGTTGCAAGTTGGTGCTTGGTTGAGTAAGGTACCGGGTGTCGGTCTGGCTCCCAAGTTCGGGTCGTGACAATAGACTCACCCATTGCAACTGCCACTAAATTAGATATTGATGAACCTGGTTCATCAGTTAATCAGAAGTTGTATAGGGGTATGATTGGTTCACTCTTGTATCTTACTGGCAATAGACCTGACAATGTTTTCAATGTAGGGCTATGTGCTCATTTTCAAGCAAATCCAAAAGAGTCTCACTTGACTGCTGTCAAGAGGATATTGAGATATCTGAAAGGCATTACTGAATTGTGTCTTTGGTACCCTAAAGGTAGTAATTTCAATCTAGTAGGACATGCTGATGCTGACTGTGCATGTTTCCTAGTGGATAGAAAAAGTACCTCAGGTATAGCACACTTCCTTGGTTCATGTCTTGTATCATGGGCTACCAAGAAGCAAAATTCAGTAGCCTTATCTACTGCTAAAGCTGAGTATGTGGCTGCAGCTTCTTGTTGTGCTCAATTACTATGGATTAAACAACAATTGGTAGATTTTGTAACTGACGTGGGATGCATACCAATATTTTGTGATAACACTAGTGCTATAAGTATGACAAAGAACCCTATTTATCATAAAAGAACCAAGCATATAGATGTTAGACACCACTTCGTGAGAGATAATTATGAGAAAGGATTAATCTCAATAGAATTCTGTGCTACTGATAAACAAATAGCTGACATCTTCACTAAAGCACTTAATAGGGAAAGCTTTGAAAGGAACAAGTTGGAATTAGGGATGATGAAGGTCGCCTAAAAAGGAACCAGTTCAGAATGCAATGAAAAAAAAATTAAAGAAAAAATGAAAAAAAAAATTCTTTTGGTTAGAAGTTCTGACTTAATGTAAATATGTAGACTAATTCTTACTCAGTCTCATACTCTAATCAGTATACTCCTGTGACATGTGTTTATATTAACTCACTAATCTCTTACAAAGTTTTTTTCTATTCTGATATCTGAGGCATAATCAAGAAAAGTTCTACTTGAAGAACCTGGTTCATCAGTAAATGCCCATGAGAAAGTTCAAGTATGTTTTTATACTTTGCACAATTAGAAAGATTAATTTTCTAATCATGAGCAGAAGTCCTATTTGCATGAAACTCCCAAAAATTATATCCGTTGAGCATTGAACCAGTTTCATTCTCCTAGAATTCTAAGGAAAACGACATTCTTGCCTAAAAACTAGCATCCCATATTAATCACTAAGAGACCAGAGTTCTAAAGTGATTAGACTCCTGATTGAATATTGCAAAAAGGTTGTCGTTACTGCATTTAATCATAATCTTCTTTAAATACACTCCACATACTCCTTTGTAGTCCATAACCATCATTAATCTCTCCCAAGTTCTGATCATCCTCTTTCTCTCCAAATTTCTACAGAAATCCTTCACCATGACAAACCCTCAAGATAACCCCGGAACTCCTCCACCAGTGTTTCCCTCAAACACATCCTCATTTATACCCCCTAGTGACAACCCCTAACCTAGGTTTCGCCGGCAGAAAATGTTGGCAAGGAAAATTGTTGCTACTGGTTCTCTGAGAACAGGCCTAAATGAAAAGTTGAAAGCTAGCCAGAAGAAAGAGAGCCCTGCTAAAGAATCTGACTCAAGTTCTGAGTCTGAAACATTTATATCTGCAAGCGAAGGAGAAGAACGTGGGTCTTCTGACACTGACAAAAATCAAGAAACCCCCGGTGAGGTAAATACCTGCTTTATATTTTCTGATATAGTAGAAAATGTGGATAATTGGTTTGTATTGGTTGGTTCGATGAGAGATGTAAAGGAGGCGAGTCGAGTAGAAGGGGAAAGAAAAAGAAAGACAAATTTCTTGCTATTTGTGGAGGGGTAGAGGAGAGTGGCAACAATTCAGGGGGAAGCGGCTCCGGTGAGGCTGCAGAAGATCTCGTTCATTTGAGTAAGCAACAAGATGAACCTGGTTCATCTGCTGAAGAAACTCTAGCTGACCTCCTAAAGAAGGTTGGGGCCAGCTATGATCCAAAGAAGCGCAAGGCTTCTTCCCAAAAGGCTCCAACTGATTCTAAGCCCACAAAGAAAAGCAATGTATCATCTCCTAAGTCTACTATCCCTTCATTACCAAAGGGAAGAGCTACTAGAAGCAGGGTCAAACAAAGTAAGGAAGAGTTGTAGAAAGCACTGGCAGAAAAAGAGGGAAAAAGGAAAGGCAAAAGTTGTGGAGAGTGTTGAGGTTGCAGCAGAAGAATAAAAAGAGATGGAACTGGTCCATCAAGAAAGAGGAACAACTGAAAAGGTTCCACCACCCAAACCAAAGAGTTCCAAGACTTCGACCAAGAAGTCATCCTCTGTACCTGTATCTGCTGAGTCCTCGTTGGATAAAACAAGTAGGTCTGTTGTGAAGGAAGAACAAAAGAAAATTATTAAAGAAGAAGAAGAATGGAGTGGAGAAGAAGAAGAGGAGGAGTCTGAGAAAGAGCAGGATAGATTTGCCATTTTTGGCAGGAGAAAGATCTTGAAAGGCAGGTTGTTGAAAGACCTGGAGGAGCCAGGTATGATAAGATTTGTGGATGCTCTAGCTGCACAAGGATGGAAGGACATGGTCCTTCAATTGCATGGGAAACTGGCCAGGAAGGAGCTGATTGAGTTCATGGCCAATGCCACTGTCAAGAATGGGGTTGTCACCAGCATAGTGAAAGGAGTAAAGGTGCAGTTTGATGCACCTAAACTGGGTGAGATTCTAGACATTCCCAGTGTGGGATATGATGATTATACTAGGCAAAGGTGGCCTTGTCTGGATTCTCTTCCTACTGCGCTCCAAATCACTAGAAACATTTGTGATTTTGCAACTGCTAAAGATATGCCTGAAGGCAGATTTGTTCAGAAGAGTGAGATGAAGGCTGAGCACATGGTGCTATTTGAATTTGTGAACAAATGCTTGCTGCTAAGGCA
Source organism: Nicotiana glauca (assembly GCA_026770625.1). Taxonomy (NCBI): domain Eukaryota; kingdom Viridiplantae; phylum Streptophyta; class Magnoliopsida; order Solanales; family Solanaceae; genus Nicotiana; species Nicotiana glauca. The sequence continues at coordinate 166,156 of MU733946.1, read as the reverse complement.
GGAGATAAGGCACACTGCCAAGTAAATGGACTTGTTCCTCATGGAGTGCCTTGTAAGAGGAATACAGATAAACTGGCCTGCTTTTATTGTCAAACTACTGGATAGAGTCATCAATGGCTCCAAAGCTCATGCTACACCATATGAGTTCCTATTGATGACTGTTTTGGAAAGGCTAAATGTGCGTTTACAGAAGTGGGAAATGGCATCAAGCAAGGAGCACTTTGGTGTCAGGACTCTTATGGCTTGTGACTATCCAGAAAAAGCCACCCCAGTTGAACCTGGTTCATCTCTGAAGACTCCTGTGAACAGCAAGGTTAGGACATTGGTTCAAAAATGTGGAACAAAAGATGCAGAAATTGCTAGGCTCCAGGCTCGTATTGCTGAAGTGGAAAATGAGAGAAATGGCCTCAAAGCTGAGCTAGCAAAGGCAAAGGAAAAGAGTGAAGGGATGCTTCAGACCATGCTCAACTTTCTTCAATCCCAACCCTCTAGTTCCTCCAAGCCTTAGGTTTTCCAGTTCCTATCTTGGAACCAGTCTAGAAACCCCTAGTGACCTAGATTCGGGACTTCTCTTTGTTTTTGTTGCTCATGGTTGGATGTTTTTTCTTTCTTTTTGTGGTCTGTTTTGTAGAAACATTTCCTAATCAATGACAATGTATTTAGTTTTCTCTTTTTCTATGAAACTTCTGATCTTAATAGTTAAATTTTTTTGTGAAGTTGATTACTGATTAATTGAATCATGTTTTCACTTGCAGTTGCCCCAGTGGCCATGAGTAATAATTAAAATCTGGGATTCATATTATATACAACTTTTCGATGATGCCAAAAGGGGGAAGAGATATTGTTCCTTACTTTGTATTCTGAAATAAAGTGATATTTATAACCTGATTAAACCTGGTCCTTAATGATAAGTTGGGTTGTCTAAGTGAAAGTGTTGATAATTAAGCTGAGTTCCACAGGTTCTCTGATCAGTAAAAGCACAGAGTTTATCATAATCAAAAAGGAGGAATTTGTTGGCCCAAGTTCAGATGAAGTTTTGAAGATTGACAAAATGAACTCAGTCATGGACCATGTCCATCATGTGAGACATAATGGTTATCTTCCTATACGTGTGAGATGCACGTGAAGAAGATAAGTCTCAAGGATCAACAACAATATCTTCTGAACTGATCGAAAATGTTGCATAAAGGATAAGGAGATGAAGTCTCCTTATGTGAAGAGAACTAAATCCGGATCAAGAATAAGGGTTGGAGCTTGTATTGTTCTAGGACTCGAATTCGATGAAGGATCATCAATTGAGTCTCAATCAAACTTTGATTACTAACTCTTTAAATAACTACGATTGTTCTCTTTTACAGGTATTGCACATACGCAGAAGTTAAACTAAATTGAGAGCAAAAGAGCTAGGCAATTTTGCAAGCAATTTATGTGTGATTCAAGTGTGCATTCCTGAAGCTACATGAACAAGATTGAAGAATCAATTCCATTGTGTTATTCTTTATTTCTAGTTCAATTGTAGTAGGTGTTTTCATATTGTACCTTTCAGCTTTTGTAGAAGTGATTGTAATAGGTACTTTGAGTATTCAAGTTATAGGCTAACTTGAAGTTGTCGCAACAGTTAGAGGCTGGTTACCACAACGGGATTAGAGTTAATCCTTATATTTACAAGAGTTTTGTAAATGCTTTTTGGGCTCAGTGATTTTAGTGGAAGTTTGGGAAAATCCTACTGAGTAGTAGGTCGTGGTTTTTTTACCTTTTGAGTTAGGTGTTTTCCATGTAAAAATCTCTGTGTTCTTTATGTTATGCACTCTTAATTCAGCAAACAGTAATAGTAAGTACATCTAGAAGAACCAGGTTCTTCTAGTGCGGAAATTAGGTACCACTCAAATCACCACCCCTCTTGTATGTTATTGACGTGTAGAACAACAAGAGGGATAGTTCATGATCCTCTTCTCTCGCGCTTGCTTGCATGAAGGCTTAGATCCCTTTTCTCTAGGCCCAAAAGCTTCCCAAAAGATCTGATCCAACAGAAATCCCGCATTGAGCGTAGCTGAGAAATGAATCCCCGCTCTCATTGAGGTTAGGGGGAAATCACTAAAAAATATCCCTCGACCATTTGGTTTTTGTATCAATAAAGAAATGAAAAGGTGGGGCGGTCGGACCTATGGTTGATTAAGGAAAAAACTGGAAACATGAGACCTATTTTTTTTTCCAGTTTCTGATTCCAGAATGTCTGCTAGGCTCTGATACCAACTTGTCACGACCCTAAAATGGAATGGGTTGTGATGGCGCCTTCTGTGAAACTAGGCTAACCGACACAAACCCAAACCAACCAAAACAATTATAATAAGCCATTTAAAGTCATTAATAAGCAAAAAAATCCCAATATGTAAGCTAGAATAGAACAGTGCGGAAACACAAGACAGGCTGACATCGGGGTGTCACTATGAGCAACTACAACTTCTCTAAAAATATGAAAAGACAACATAGTCTGAAACAAGCTAATACAAAGCAGAACAAATATAGGAAGGAGAAGCACTGGGCGGCGAACGCCAGCAACTACCTAGTCAATTTTGAAAGCTTGCTGGATGACAAATCATCACTCGTTAGTGAGACCCGAGACTCCTGGATCTGCACACAGGGTGCAGGGAGTAATGTGACTATCTCAACTCAGTAAGTAATAAAAGTAAAGACAACTGAGCAGTAAGAAAATACGTGAACCATAGTATAATGCTACATTATAATAGTATAAGTCTAAAATGATGTAGTAAAGCAATAACACTTGTTAAAACATCTCAGTTTAGTAAATCCTTTTAAAGTCAATTTTCAATAATTCAAGCGAGTGATGAAATCAGTGAGAAAAGAATAGAAATGTAAATAGCCCCTTGGGCAAAATATCAACAGAACCCTTCAAGCTACCTCATAATCACTCATAGCAGCGCCTCGGGCAATAAAATGAAACAACAGCATCCCCTAGGGCAATATCACATCTCACACTAGGTACTCGCGCTCACTAGGAGTGTACAGACTCCTGGAGGGAATCCTACAGCCCAAGCGCTATAAAAGGCCATCTCGTGGTATAACCAAGCAGGCCGTCAAACTCATAACAAGCCACCTCATGGCGTAACAAATCAGTACAACACTGTTGCGGTGCATAGCCCGATCCCATAATATCCTCACAACACATGCCCTCGGCCTCACTCTTTCAGAAATCTCTCAAGCCACTCGGGCAACAGTAGAACATGATGATCAACCCAAAATATCATTTAAAATATCAAAATGGAGTAAATATGCCTGAGTTATGAAAACATTAGAATACATCATGACTGAGTACAAATATGAAGTCAAAACAGTGAGGAATAGTAGTAAAAATCCCCTAAGGGTCCAAAATAGTTGGCACGAGGCCCAAATATAGCATTTAGCCCAAGACATGATAATAATTTCTAAAACACAATGATATCAAACCATTTTTATTCAAATACGTGACTTAACAGTCATATGGGACGGACTAAGTCACAATCCCCAATGGTTCACGACCCTACGCTCGTCATCTAGCATGTGCGTCACCTTAAAGTAGCACAACAATGTGAAATCTGGGGTTTCATACCCTCAGGACAACATTTACAATCATTACTTACCTCTATCCGGTCCAAACTCTAGCCCACGATGCCTTTGCCTCTCGACTTGGCTCCGGATGCTCCAAATCTAACCAAAAACAGATTTATACTATCAAATTATGCTAAGGGAACAAAGCCCACTCGAAAATAACCAATTTACATCAAAAATCCCAAAATTTGTCTAACCTGACCCCCGGGCCCACTTCTCGGATTCTGATAAATTTCACAAAACTAGAATCCTTACACTCTCACGACTTCATATATACCAAATACCAAAATCCAATCACAAATGACCCCTCAAATCCCTAAATTTAGGCCTCCAATTCTAAATCCCTAAACCCCAAATTTTGCTACTGATTTTCAATAGATTTCAAGCTTACAATGTTAAAATTCATCATAGAAACAAGTTTAGGGGTCCAAAAACCTTACCTCAATGAAACCCTCTAGAATTTCCTCTTTAATTTGCTCTTGTCACGACCCCAGTTCACCCTCCGTGAATATGTTGTGATGGAACCTAGTTCCTATAACTAGGTAAGCCTAACAATGCAGAAAACAACACAACTTGCGGAATAATTAATTAAAACTGAACAACTGAAAAAATTTGTATATAACTGCCGCTCGGCATATACCACTAAAAATAAATGTGGAAGTCTACTATAACATCCCAAAACCCGGAAACTCACGGGAACACAAGCTAATGAAAAGTAATATACGGCTCTAATCTCCAGAATTTGTCTAAACAAAAGTACGAAAGAAGGCTAAATACTACAGATAGAGTAAAGAGGGAGACTCCTTGGTCTGCGGACGCTGCAGAAGTACCTCAAAGTCTCCGTACCTCTCCTGGCCTCAAGGATAGTGCGCCTGAGATGAAGTACCTGGGTCTGCACATGAAAAACATGCGCAGAAGAGGCATGAGTACACCACAACGGTACTCAGTAAGTGCCAAGCCTAACCTCGGTTGGGTAGTAACAAGGAAGGCCAGGGCCCTACTGAGATAAAATATAATAATAAACCTTGCAACAACATGAAATAAACAGAAATTACGAATAAAATTATGAAGTAAGACAAGTTATACGAAGCAACAATAGCACGCAGAGAATAAGGTAAAACAGAGTGAAAAAACTCAAAATCAGTACCAACAACTAGGATCTCCCAGGATACAGTCCTGTAGTCCATTGCATCAACTGTCTAAGGATCTCCAGGGATAGCGTCCCATAGTCCATCATATGAGAATATCCGAAGGATTTACCGGGAATACCGTCCTGTAGTCCAATTATTAATGTGCGGGGGATCTACCGGGAATCTAACCCGTAGTCCCAAAGTAAGATTATAGGGGGGATCTACCGGGAATCTAACCCGTAGTCCCAAAGTAAACAAACAAGGGAGCTACCGGAATCCCACATCCGTAGTCCCAATGTAAATGCGCAACCACAACCAGAAGATAATCAGAAACGAAGTATGAAGGTACAAACAACAGGTAGTGCTAGACTAACATGCCTCAGGTGGTACAGTTAAGGCAACATAAGCAAATAGGCAATTTAAATCAACCAAACATGCTTTTCTAATCTAACACATGTTATAATTGCAGGTAGGAATAAGCAAATTCGAAAGAACTCAGTCTCAATATCTTAAGTAAAAATCAGGTTTTCAACAATTAGCTCAAGTACGCGCTCTTCACCTCACATACAGGGCATTCAATTACCAAATATTATATCCTAAGGGGAAAGGTCCCCCACACAAGGTTAGACAAGCCACTTACCTCAAACCGGCTCCAAATTTAACTTGAAACTACACTTTTGCCACGAGTATCCGACTCCAAATGGCCCAAATCTATTCATTTCAATTACATCTCATAAATAACATCTCAAGCAACTGATTCCACTATTTAATTTAAAGTTAAGACGTAAATTTAGGTAAAATAACCTAAACGCCCCTCATGCCAAGGTGGTCAAAACCCGGGGTTCGACCCAAAACCCGGATACCCATTCCCCCACGAACCCAAATATATGTTTTGTTTTGAAATCGGACCTCAAATTGAGGTCTAAATTCCCAATTTTAGAAAAAACCTATGTTCTACCCCAAACCCCCAATTTCACCAATGAAATTCATTGATTTTAAGTGGAAAACATGTTAAATGATGTAAATGATTGAAAGAATTAAGTAAAATTTGACTTACAAATGATTTGGAAGAAGTTTTGTCGTTGAAAAATCACCTATGGGGTTTGGGTCTTGAAAGAATGGTGAAAAATGGTGGAAATTCGAGTAAGTATGAAATTGCTGGGTCTTAGTTATCACAATTGCGAACCCCGACCAAATGTGGTAATTGCGAAGCTGGGTTCGCATTTGCGAACCCTTATTATTTTACCAGATCTCGTATTTGCGAAGGGGAAGTCGCATTTGCGACCACCCTACTTCCGCATTTGCGAGCACAAAGATCATATTTGTGATCAGTGCCTAAATCACATAGGTTCGCAATTGCGAAGCATTTCTCGCATTTGCGAGATTGCAATTGCGACATGATCTTCGCAAATGCGAAGACCACAGAACTGGGCATACCAGATTTTTTCAAAGTTCAAAAATGCAATCCGACACCTATCCAAATTTCAACCGAGCCCTCGGGGCCCCAAACCAAATGGCACACAACCTCAAAAACATCCTACGAACTTATCCCTACGATCAAATCGCCAAAATAATATCATATACATCGAATCAAGCCTCGAAACTCATGATTTCTTCCAAATTTTCATAAAACATCAAACTCCCATTTTAAGTCCGAAACACGTCAAACGACGTCCGTTTTCAACCAAACTTTACAGAAAGTGCTCAAATCATATATAAGACTTGTGTCGGGAACCGCAATCAAAATACGGGCCCGATACCATAGTATTCTAATCAAATTTCATTTCCAGTTTCCTTAATTATTTCCAGAAAATAATTTCACACAAAAATTAATTTCTCGGACTTGGGACCTCAGAATTCGATTCCGGGCATACGCCCAAGTCTCATATTTTCTTACGGACCCTCCGGGACCATCAAATCACAGGTCCGGGTCCGTTTACCCAAAATGTTGACCGAAGTCAAATCTATTCAATTTAATATCAAAATTTAGCATTTTTCTCACAAAATTCATATTTAAACTTTTTGGCTATGCGCCGGATTGCGCACGCAAATCAAGGAAACCCTAGATGAGGTTTTCAAGGCCTCAGAAGTACAGAATGGATAAGAAAACAAGTGATGATCCCTTTGGATCGTCACAGCTCTCCAAAGCTTTCTCCTGAATGAAATATAGTGAAAACCCACTAAAAATCGCAAAGGGCCAAATATATATGTTCTGCCCAGCTAAACTGCTTTTGCGGTACAAAATATCGCACCTGCCGACACGTACCTGCGGTCCCAGGTGCACTTATGTGCAAATCACTTAAGTGCCCCAGATTGCACCTGTGCTATCACAGGTGCGCTCAATCTTCCGCATCTGCGGTTCCAGCGCCTCTTCCCTATTTCCGCATCTACAACCCTAATTGTGCTTCTACGAGCCCGCACCTGTGGTCCCCAAGCCGCAGGTGTGGTTATGACAAGAGTTTCAGCACTTCAGCTCCACCAAAAGTATGGACAAGTCATATACCAATAAATAAACTTATACTCCCTCCGTTCCAATTTATGTTAACCTGTTTGACTGGGCACGGAGTTTAAGAAAAAAATGAAGACTTTTGGAATTTGTGGTTCGAAACAAGTCCAAATAGGGCCCAGAGTATTTGTGTGGTTATAAAAGCTTCTCATTAAGGGTAGAGTTGTAAGTTTAAGCTAAATTATTACCAAATATAGAAAGTGTTCATTCTTTTTGGAACGGACCAAAAAGAAAATAGGTTCACATAAACTGGAACAGAGGGAGTACCAATCTTTGAAACATCTAAAACAACGTCAAATCCAAAAAATAACATCGGATTCAAGCCTAAGGTTTTCAAAAACTTCGAATTTCGCTTTTGATCAAACAGTCTATCAAACCTCTTTTGAATGACCTGAATTTTTTCGCACACGTCACAAAAGACACAATGGATCTACTCCAATTTTGAGAATTCCATTACGACCCCTATATCAAAATCTCCGCTACCAATCAAAAAATGCCAAAATAACAATTTCACCAATTCAAGCCTAAATCTACTCCAGACCTCCAAAACTCATTCTGATCATGATCCTAAGTCCCAAATCAACTCATGAAGTTATTCAAACCATCAGAATTCACATCTGAGACCTATTTTACATAAGTCAACATCCGGTTGACTTTCCCAACTTAAGCTTACCCAAAAGAGACTAAGTATCTCAAACCTTTTCAAATTCATTTCGAATTTGAACCAACCAACCCGGTACCATATAACACAGATGAAAAAAGTATAAAGAAGAAGAAATGGAAAAAATAGAGTGGTAACTCATGAAATGACCGGCAGGGTCCTTACAAGCTTGTAACCTGAAGTTCAGGACTATTTGTCCTTAATTTTTGACCTTGTTAGTCTAAGTTCCTTAACTTCTGTTTACCTTCTGTTATACTGTATTTTTAGGTTTATTTATATGTTTTATGCATATGGATCATCAATAACTGGTTCGAATCATTGTAGAACAGTGATTGCTGTTGATGCAACTTTTTTGAAGTAAAAGTTTCGTGGTGTTTAATGATTTTAGTTTCAAAGGATGCAAATAACCAAATTTTTCCACTAACATTTGAAATTGCAGAATCTAAAAATAACAATTCCTATGAGTGGTACTTTATGAGCATCGCAATGCAATTGGGAGCCGTGAGAATTTAATTTTTTATTAGACAGGCATCAATCTATTGCATATGGCATTGGAAAGGTGTATCCCGAAACCCACCATGGGATTAGTATCTATCATTTGGAGCAGAACCTAAAGCGAGGGAAAGTGACAAGTAAGGTCATAAAACTTTTCCAAAGTGCTGCAAGAGTATACAGGCGCAAAGAATTTGATCTATACATGTTAGATATAGCAAAAGTAGATAAGAAGACTTTTAACTACTTGATGGAAGAACCACCGGAAAGGTGGGCACGTTCTTGTAATCTACGATGAAGATATGACATGCTCACAACAAATATAATTGAGTCAATGAATTCTGTACTATTAGAAGCAAGGGAGCTGCTTATATTAAGAATGATGGATTTCATCCAAGTGACGCTACAATGTTGGTTTTATGAAAGAAGAAATAAAGCAGAAGGAACTTTTTATGGCGTTTCTTGTTGGGTAGAAGAGGAATTGAAGAAAAAGATAGGTTTAGCATTTACTTTGAATGTAAGTATTATGTTCTTTGTTTAGCTTATTATTTTAATGATAATTTAACATAATGTACTAACTTATAATTTTTCAACATTTGAAGGTCTTCCCTATTGATTAATGGTGTTCTAGAGTTGAGGAAGAAGGAATTACATTCTTGGTGGACTTAAACAAATTACATGTGATTGTTTTCAGTTTCAATTTGATGAATTACCATGCATACATGCAATTGCATCTATCGAGAAGAGAAACATCAAGAAGTCAAACTTTTGCTCGCATTAGTACTTAAAGAAATCTTGGCTGAAAATATATGAAAGACATATACATCGTGTAGGACATACTGATTCTTGGATTTTACCAGAGAGTGTTAATTCAGAAATTATTAAACCTCCAAATTTCAAAGTACCACCAAGTAGAAGGCAGAAGAAAAGGCATATTCCATCTACCGAGTCATCAAAACTAACATTCAAATGTGGTCGTTGCCGAAGAATTGCTCATAATAGAACAACTTGTATGTATTCTCCGGTAGTCCATCCATTTTCAAGGAAGCATAGAGAATAGTAGATATATCCAATTATGTTTATCTACTATTTTAAGTTTTTGCTATAAATTGGATTCATTTAGATTGTTTTTATTTGAGTAGATATCCTGAATTTTCAAAGTTTCTTTGTGCTTACGTGCTTTTTGTTTCTTTTGAGTTCCAAATTTAAAAGTTAAGGACACTTGGCCCTTTAAATTTGAATTCCAAGTTAAAAAGTAGAGGACACTTGGTCCTGAATTTTGAATTCCAAGTTCAAAAGTTAAGGACACTTGGTCCCTAACTTTGATTTCCAAGTTCAAAAGTTAAGGATACTTGGTCCTGAAGTTTGAGTTCCAAGTTCAAAAGTTAAGGACACTTGGTCCTTAACTTTGAGTTCAAAGTTTAAAAGTTAAGGACACTTGGTCCTGAACTTAGAGTTTCGAGTTCAAAAGTTAAGGACACTTGGTCCTGAAGTTTGATGTAACGACCCAACCGGTCATTTTGAGATTTTGCTCTTTGAACGCCGTTTCTCAGGCATGACTTGCCCCGTGTAATGTATTATGACTGATGTATATCGTTGGTTTTGGTTTTAGGAAAATTTGGAATGAATTTGAAAGAACAATCTTAGTTGAAAGCTTTGAATTTGAAAGGTTTGACCAAGAGTTGATTTATTTGTATATGAGCTCAGATCGGAATTTTTATGATTCGGTTAGCTTCTTTGGGTGATTTATGACTTAGGAGAGTGACCGGAATGCATTTTGGATGTCCGTGGAAGGATTTGGCTTGAATTGGCAAAGTTAGTATTTTGGCGAATTTCGGTTGCTAAGTGAGATTTTGATATAGAGGTCAGAATGGAATTCCGAGAGTTGAAGTAGCTTTGTTATGTCATTTGGGGTGTGTGTGCGAAACTTTAGGTTATTCGGACGTCGTTTGGTCAGTTTTTTGATCGAAAGTGTATTTCGAAAGTTTTTGGAAACTTAGGCTTGATTCGATGAGTTTTGAGTAACTTGATGTTATTTGAGGTATTTTGATGATTGGAACAAGTTTGAATGATGTTATGGATTATGTGGGTATGTTTGGTTGTGGTCCCGAGGGCCTCGGGTGAGTTTCTAATGGTCAATCGGACCATTTTGTGCCTTAAAAGATAGCAGAAATTGCAGGCTGTTGCAAGTATTTTGTTCATTGCGATCGCGTAGAAGCTTTTTGTGGCAGTCCATATTTATTCAATGCGTTCGCATAGGGTATGTTGAGATCGCGTAAGGTTAAAGAAATTGTTGATTTCGAACGCGTAGGGAAGGTCGCGTTCGCGTAGAGTTAATGGACCTGCACTACAAGAAATTTGATTATTAACGACCACTCCTCAACGAAGGGACTAAAATCCGGTCGCTATAAGTGTACTTATAATAACCAATTTTTTTCCGGTCGTTGAAATTAATTATTAGCGCAATATTAACTAGGGATAGTATTCAGCCCTTAAAGTATAACATAGCCTGTCGTTGTTGACTAATAAAAAATGGCGCTAAAAATTTCCCTCTTTTTTCCCAGCCTAATCCGCCTACCTCCCCCAAAAAAGAAGGAAAAAACCCTCAGACTTCTGGCGCTAAACATTTCCCTCTTTTTCCCCAGCCCAATCCGCCAACCTCCCCAAAAAAAAGGAAAAAACCCTCAGACTTTTCCAACAAAACACTTATTTCTCTTAGAAGGGCGAAACGTGAAACTGAAACTGCTGTTTCTCCTAGAATGGCAAGTAAAATAGAGCGTGAAAATGCTATTTCTCTTAGAAATTACTGGTGTTCAGACGTCAATCCTATCGTATTAGAGAAATTGCCGGTCACCTCCATTGACAACAACTGCTCACGTTTCTTCTCATCAAGGTAAGTTTTAAAATTGTACCCTTTTTATGTTAATTTTAGTTTAGATGAAACCCCAGTTCTAAATCATGGCTGTTCTAATTCAATTATTAAGTTTGGAACAGAAAAAGTGAGTGAAAAGCTAGGGTTTTAAGGGCAAATTTTCTTCTCTGCTTTTAGGTATTCTTCTTCAATTTTCTGTTCCCTTTTCAAATTCCAGAAAAAAGATTACAGGAAGAGATATACAAAGATTTAAGTTTTCTTCTCTGATTTTCGACTATTACTCCTCTGCTTTTGGAGTTAAGTTTCTTTCATATACATAGATATAAAACAAAAACATATATTTTAGCTTTTCACCTGTTGATCTTCGGTCATGGATCATGCTTGAGCTTGGTTGGTGTTTTGGGGGTTCGGACGTGACTCCCAAAAATGAACAGAAATTTGGCGTTGGTACTGTACAATATACTTTAGCTTCTTTTTATTTTTATATGGTTGTTCTTTGCTTGGATCTCTCTAAGTCTGTAACTTTTTTCATTAAGAATTCATGAAACATGTAAAAATTTATTTTTAATTCACAAACAATTGTGTTCAACTGAATATTGCTATTTTTAATTTAATTTATCAGAAAAGAGAAGTAAATATTCGTTAGCTGGAATATTGGGACAGTAATTGCAAGAAAAAGGGTAAAAACAGGAGCAGTAGAATCCAAGAATGGATTTGATATTGAGTTGTAAGTATGGGGCTCGTGTGGGGGCTGGGTGTCAATTGAGCAGACCGTTGTTTTGAATATCAGTTCTGTACTACCTTTTCTGAATTTGAGTTCAATTAGTCGCATAGCAGATCCTTGTTGCTGCCCTATTGAAACACCTTGTGATCCATGTGGTACCTGTTGTGTTACTTGTGATTGTTGGGACATCTGTGTCATTTGTTGGCCTTGTTGAGTACACTCTTTTGCTATTAATAGCTTCCTCCTTATCCTTATTTAAAAAAATAGCTTCAGATCTGTGTTCAACTATGTTCATGCTGACAAATCCAAAGGCTGTTATAGGTTTTATTTCTTGTATATTAGGGGACCGATTTAACTTTGGCTACAAATTTATTGGAAAGCTATTAATGGATATGCAGTGCTGACAAGTATAAATTATTGTACATAAAGTTAATGCTGGACTGCAACCACTATTCTAATTTAAGCAGAAAAGATGTAGACCTAGCATATTTGGAAGAAGTTCAACTTTTAATGATCATGGATTGATTAAATGGAGAAATACTTAAATTCCAAGCCTAGTTACGAAGTAATATAACACAGAAAGTGTATCTAGAACATTTTAACATATACTATTCTAATTCTATTGACTTTGAACATGCCCCCGGCTTTGTTGGCCATGAGCATCATTTTGTTGCATTGTACTAACTCCTGATATGGGAGCCAACTTAGGTGTAGCAGCTTTCGGAGGTTGACCAACTTAGGTGTAGCACTTGTTTTGATTAACTGTGATGTTTTTTACTAGAATTAGAACTGCGGGCCTTCTATAATAGCATTTAGTTTCCGTCAAGAGTTCCTTTTCTTCTCAAAGATCTATCCTAATACGTCTCATGCAATTGCTCTTGTTTTCTTAATCTTTCACGTGGTCCATTTTATATTTTGTTAGTGTTTAGTGTTTAATGTACTTATGTTGGTTAAGAATCTTCCATCACCATTGAGATAAATATATTTTTAAAAAGAAATGTCTGGTCCTGCTTATTTTCAATAAATGAACTTACTGTGATGGAATTATTTTTGGCTCATGTGAGAAACCTTTTCCTTAATAAGAAAGTTTGGCTAGCATTCTGGGTATGCGCAGTGCCTTCAATGGCATTAGCATAGATTCCCAAATCCTAAGGCCCTACTGCCTCATTTCAGTTGGAAATATTGCATTGTAGTTGCAATATACTAGAAGACTATCTATTTGTTCTTATTCATCCAGGCTCCTTTTGGGAAATAAACTTAGTTTATCTCTCATGACTTTTAAGTAATCTAGACTTTGACGCCTTTTGGTTAAGTGTTAATTAGTAATTTATGATTTCTACAAAATGTGCTATGTGCATTCGTATATGCCTGTGTAGTTTGGTTGGTAGAGACACAAGATATAAAAGATTTGCTATATATTGCAAAACCAATCAGGTCATTATGCTCCTCTAGATAGATTGTGCTCCTCGATGTTTCTGTTCATGTCACAGAGAGTAGAGAACATCATAAAACTAGAAGTGTACCAGCTTTTGTTTAGGATTAGATAACTCATAAACAGAGCTAGATAAAATATTGTTATTATTCAACATCTTATCAATTACGATATGTTGTCTTCGGCTTTCCTCTTCTTTCTTTGCGGAGACTATGTTCCTGGGATATCTTGCTCTATTAAAATTGCTTTTTTCTGGTGAATATTTATATGTATGTATCTAAATTATGTAGAATATGGATGTACAGTTGTTATATACTTTTCCTTTTCATTTGAAAACATCATGAACATACTAATGCTATAGCATAGAAGATAAACAGTCACCCCCAAAAATTGTTCAGTGAACTTTCGGTACAATTTTTCATTTCATCGTCTAACTCATTGCTCTAATACAAACTGTAGTCTGAAGAGTTTAGAGTTCTTGTGATTCTCCTTTGAGATTGTAAAGCATTGTGTATAGCTTTCAATGGGCACTTAATAATTCTAGCTCACTTACTTAATAGTTAGTATGTTTTTGAGCTGAAAGTCTATATTGGAAACAACTCTCTACCTTCACAAGGTAGGGGTAAGGTTGCGTGCACACTACCTCCCCAAACCCCACAATGTGGGATAATACTGGGTATGTTGTTGTTGTTGTTGTATGCTACTATGCATCTAAACTATGATGTACGAACTAAGAGTAGAAGTTGTAGATGAATGAACAATAGATCCAACAAAGAGAAAGAGAAACAGGTTTCAGTATTTGCTGGTATGCTTCTAAACTAATGATATAAACACGATCATAAAAGTTGGTCTTTTTTTTCATTTGTCTTTCAAGGGACTACATTGGGTATGTTGTGTTGTTGTTTCATATTTAATGACTTGTTAACTATTGTAGGACAAATTTGACAGTGATGACATAAATGATCAACGAGATCATGTCTTGAAACATATGAGAAAGTAATGGAAAAATTAGAGAGGACAATTAGAGAGGATTGATGCACAAGAATATTAAGTCTAAGCCATTCCGTTATGCTATAAAAGATGTGCCAGAGGGGGTAGACAAGAGTGATTGAGAATGGTTGGTTAAAGAGCGTTTTTTTACTCAAAAAAAATTAAGGTATGATTTCATAGCTATTTATTAACATTGTGTTATATTAAGTGGATAACCAGAATTTTGCCGGTATATTGTTAATTTAGGAGACAAGTACAAGAAAATCGGTCAATAGGTCTAAGTTGAGTATGCCTCATCGTACGAGTAGTAAACTAATTAGGGAGATCATTTATGAATTGGTGAGTAAATCTTTTAATTCTATTAAGAAACCTCATCTTTGTTACAAAGATTTCTTTGACTTGCTTATTGTAATGTGAAGGGAGGTAAAGATGGTAATCTACCAGATATGGCAACTATTTTTTTTGAGACTCGTAAGAAGAACAAGCTTGTCGAACCTGAAACTAGTGAGAAATATGTATGTTTATTGATAAATTTAAATTTATATTATTTATTTGTTGTGTTGTATTATTTTAATTAAATAATTTTTTATTTTACAGGATAAAATCAAAGAATTGGTGCAATCTGAATCGTCTCTTACAAACATTGAGGTTGTATAAAGGTGCTTCGGACCTCAACAAAAGAGTCATGAAGTTGGATTTGGTGGTGGGATAACAGCTAAGGAGTTGAAAGGTGGTAACTCCTTTAAATTTGCATTGTTGGAAAAGCTGTCAGGTATACTACGAAGAATGGCATGGATCGGTAGGAAATACCATTCTGGCACAATATGAGGCGGGGTGGACATCGGATTAGCAGGTATATAATTGTCGGGATGCCCCAAAACATTAGGAGCATAAAAAATCCAAATGGAAAAAAAGATAGCAAAAGCTACCCAACTAATGCTACTGTAAAAGTAAATGAATCACTAAAAGGACGTTTGGAAGGGCTAGAGAGCAAATATGATGAGCTAGGGAGTAAATATGCACAACTTGCAAAGATAGTGTTTGATCAGCCTTCATCACCCTCTTCAAGTGATCAATAGATTGAATCATATAACAGGTTAGTACATTGAAAATCCTATTTTACTCTATAAAGCATACCTTTGTAGTAACCTAATTTTAGTCCTTTTGGTTTCTTCTGCATGCCCTAAGTTAAATTGTCAATTTGTGCTTTTGTATTTTCCTGTTTCTTCCTGTATCTTTTTAATTTGTGATGTATCACCATTAGACGTTGTTAGAAGGGTATTTACTTAGATTGTTCTATGTGAAAAAGAAGAGCCAGTAATTAGTAATTTTTCTTTCTTCAGTGAATTGCTTCACAAATGAACTCTGTGGAGAAACTAAAATCTCAATGCATTTTGATTTTATCATCGGTATGATAATTTGTATGAGCTCGTTTTACTGGAAAAATCCCTCTGCTTTGGATCCTGTTCTACGAAGTGAATAGTGTCAACAATTATGAAAATAGAAACATAGGGAGAATGAAAGTTGATGCTATTGAATACTGCATCGAGTAGGCAAAAAAAAGTCTTCTGCTTAATGCATTTGTTTGATGTCAGGGAGTATAAATGTTTGGATGTGAATAACTTGCCAGTAAGCAGATAAGTGGAAACCGTAGGTAGGATAATGCAGAATAATGGATTATTTGCCCTTTGTTGATAATAGTGACGATATGAGTTGAGCTTAAAGAATGAAGTGAGGATTCATATTGCCGATCCCAATTGTTTGGGATTGAGGCGTGGTTGTTGCTATTGTAGTCTCCTATATCTTTCAAATCAAATATGAGTTGATTATTTATAGTTTTTCCCGTAAGAGTACAAGAATGAAATCACTGGGCACAAAGTCTCCGAATTATGAGACAGTGACTAGAAATAAAGCTATAAAACAAGCCTCTCTTCACTTTGTGTTCCTTCATAAGTAAATGAAGTTTGTGTCCTCTAATGAATGAATTTTAAGTTATGTGAATCATTACTTAGGACCCTCACTTGATTCTTCAGATTATCTTGCCAGGAAAACTAAACAAAGCATGAATTAGTTGTGCACGGGAGTCAACCCCCCGAATCTGACCGGTTCTAAAGTTTTCAAACTTTTCCTCAAAATACTGTATCCAAACGAAAAGTAAAAAAGGATAAGAAAATATATAAGCTATATCATCGGATCCATAACAGTTTGTGCATCAGCAACTCCTATATTTTGGACTGGTGTAACATTAGGTTCACGTATCCCATCTTTCTTCTCCTTCATAGTTGGTGTATCAAAAGCATTAGAACAGCTGATGTTTTGTGCGGCAGTGCTCTGATTTTTGTGACTTGGTTCATTCTTTTTGCTATTCACTAAATATGGCTGGTAAATAGATACGTAACAAACATGTATATCATTATTTCTAAAATGTATAATAGGATGTCATGCAAACTGGATGATAATTCTTAACTCCAATTCTAAAGGTCTAGGTCTTGATGCTTTCTGGCTATAGATGCAGTAAAACCTGCAGGGGCAGTTTATAGGGTCATACTTAAAGTTTGTTACCTGTAATAGTCATACCTCTTCTGTTTCTCTTTAGCTGTATGCTTGAGTTTCAGGTAATTGTACTGGAGGTACTCCAGATTTAGAATTAATAATAAAAATTCGTTTACAAAGTTGGAAAACATCCAACAGTTGAAGAAACTGCTCACTTGTACTATGCTTGTGCGACTATAATTATATTGTAGTTTCATTCTTTTAGACTGTAGAGCACAAAAGTGACTCTAAATTACTTGCCACTTTTTGCATAATATATTTATTATATCTGTAGGCTGCTTTGGTTGAGAATTTGTGGTTCTTTCGTTATATAAGAAAGCGTGTGTAACCCCGAGCAAAGGAGCTAAATGAACTCATCTACTACTAAAAAAGGGCTCAACAGTCAACTTACTTATCGTGAATATGGTTATCTATCTGTGCATTCGATAATTTAAGGTGTTATCTGTTCATTTTCTCTTTAACGTGTTCATTTTCTTCTTTAGTTATTTATTCTTTGTTATTAAACTGGCATAAATTTATTATTTTAACAGATCAAAAACTTGAAGTCCGAAGAACCTATTCTTGAAGAAACAGTAAAGCAAGTTGAAGTACAAGAGGTTTTTGGTTCGTCAGGGATGGTTTAAAGATACTGTCTTATGTACATATATATGCTGCAAATTTACTTTTTTTTCTTTTTAGGAATTATTTAAAATGATGATTAACTCATCTCACTTTATGCTTCCAGTTGTCCCTTGGATGGGGTTGCGATATTTTTACTTTTCATTGTTTTAGTAAGGTGGGTTTCTTACAATTTGGATTGGGTTTTGGTAAATATGATACTTTAGTTCTTTGTATTAACAAGATATCAAGTATTTGGTTTATATTCCAATGTTCTTAAGCGTGTTTGAAAGCGTATAAATAATTATTACTATTCATGTAATTTAAATTTTTATTATATTTATTACATTTTCATATTAGCAAAGAAAAATATGATCATTAAAGCTCTTTAACGACAGGTTTCTCAAATAGATAAATGACTATTAACGAAGAGAGTTTTGGTTGCTAAAAGTAAATTATACAATTAACGAAGGGAATATCGGTCGCTAAAAGCACTCGAATTGACTTAATACATTGTTGTCATTAAAGACTTTTAACGACAGGATAAAAAATTAGCGAGGGGAAAATCCTGTCGCTAAAAAGCATCTTTAACGACCGAAAATAATGTCGACGCTAAAGATCGTCTAACGACCGGATTGTAAACCGGTCGTTAACTTTTAACGTCGGGACTTTTAACGACCGGTGACGACCGGATTTTTTCAGTCGTTATTAACTTATAACGATCGGAATTGGACTTTTAACGACCAGATTTCCCCTCGCTAAAGCCCCATTTTCTTGTAGTGCTGGGATCTTGGGTCGACTTTGTTTGGTGCGAACGTAGCACTGTGTCCGCGATCGCGTAGTGTGGTAAGTCTGTGCAATGCGTTCGCAAGGTAATAAATGCGATCGTATAAGAAGAATTTTGGAGCTGAGAATTTTTGTGCTTCGCGATCGCGAAGGTTTTCCCGCGATCGCATAGAAGGAAATTTAGCCTGGGCAGAATGCTTTTAAAATAATCTTGTTCGCGAATGTGGGTTTATTTTCACCCATGGCTGCTCGTTTTTGGAGGTTCTTGAAGGAAATTAAAGATGGATTCAAGGGGAAACGACTTGAGGTAAGAATCTTGGTCTTAAAACTCGATTATATTGTAAAATCCATCTAGAAATTCATGGAAATTAAGCCTAAAATTGATGAACTAGGGCTTGAGATTTTGAAATTTTATTTTGGGGTTTGAAGGACCATTTGAGGTCGGATTTGAGAGCTTTTGGTATGTATGAACTCGTGGCGAGATAAGGAACCCGTTGATGTAAAATTTTTTGAATTTCGAGAAGTGGGCCCGGGGCTCGAGTTTTGCCTATTTCGGGATTTCTATTATTTTTCGATTGTTTTCGATTGGGTATTGTTCCTTGGGTATATTGTCACGTATTCGTTGTGGTTTTGGTCAGATTCGACATGCGAGGAGGCCGATTTGAGAGGCAAGGGCATAGCGAGCTAGAGATATTGCCAGTTCGAGGTGAGTAATGATTGTAAATGATATTTTGAGTGTTTGAAACCCCGTATTTGCACATCGTGGTGCTATATTGAGGTGACTTGCATGCCGGATAGCGAGTGTGTGGTAGAGCACTATTGGGGATTGTGACTTAGTCCATCCCAATTGATGAATTTACAGCGTATTTGACTAAAATTCACTTGTTATCATCATAATTTGGGCTGGTTGCCATATTTGGGCTTCGTGCCAACTATTTGAATCCTTCGGGGATTATTGTTGATATTTCCTCACTGTTTTGATTTTATACTTTAACTCAGTCATGTATTTTCCACTATTTTTAAGACTCAGCCAAGTTTATTTTGCTTTAACACTTGAGATGATATTTCTAATAATATTTGGGCTGAGCATCATGTTTAACTATTGCCCTAGTGGCTTATGTGATTTGACTGGGTAAGGTCGAGGGCCTGTATTGTGAGGATGCTATTGGATCGGGCTGCACGCCGCAACAAAGTTATACTGATACATATATGAGGCCGAGGGCCTAGACTTGATGCCACGAGATGACTTGATATTGCGCTTGGGCCGTAAGAGGCCCCTCTTAGAGTCCGCACACCCCCAGTGAGCGCCGTCAATGATAAATGATCGGGCTACACGCTGTAGCGATATGCGGAGCGGGCTGCACCCCGCAGCGATACCGGTACTGTTTGATGTGTTTGCATTATCTTATTTGTCTACTATTATCTGTTGTTTTGTGCTAGTTCTTGCAATATAGACCTGATACTCTGGCATTCCTTGACAACTGAGTGTTGTGCCCGCGAGGTGGAAATTATGTGCTTATCTGCACTATTTGTTTTGCATTCATTTGCGTAACCGCTGAAAAGGACATTTCAAAAGAGGCTTAAACTGAGTGAAGATGTTTTTCTAAAGATTTTATAGCTTCACTATTTTCTAAAAAAAAGGTTTTACACTTCTTCTATATAGCATGATGTTTTTTCATACGTGATTTCTAACCGCTAAGTTGTTATTTACCTTTATTACTCAGTGAGTTGGAGTACTCACTTTACTCCCTTCACCTCGTGTGCAGATGCAGGTATCTATTCACACGGTAGCGGGTTTTGGCTGATCAGAGGCGGAGTTATATGAGTTAAGGAGGTGACTGCCGGCGTTCGCAGCACCATTTTCCTCTCTTTTGTTCATTATTCCGGTTTTGTATACTTTAGACCTTGTAGTGGATTTACATTTTGATAGATGCTCGTGACTTGTGACACCCCGATTAGGGTTGTGTTGGGTTGTATTTATGTTAATAAATATTTTTAAGTCAAATTTAAGCTGTTTATTTATGTTTAACTATTCTTGAATAGACAAATTGGGTTTAGTTGGCTGGCCTTGTCCCCACGAGAGGTGTCATCACGACCGAGTCCGGGTTTGGGTCTTGACAAGTTGGTATCAAAGCCTAGGTTACTAGGTCTCACGAGTCATGAGCAGGTTTAGTAGAGTCTCGCGGATCGGTACGGAGACGTCTGTATTTATCCTCGAGAGGCTGCGAAACCTTTAGGAAAACTTCACATTCTTGAATTCTTATCGTGCGTCCCTTATTCAGCTTGAAAAGAAACTCTTGAAATTCCTTCCACGCGTTTGTATGCGCGCATGAGCGCTCAGTATCAGATGTGACTTGATGGCTTGTGATTCCCCGATCAAGGGGCGAGATGTGATCTCTGTGAGTTTGATGTTGGGCTAGTCTGGAGGACTTATGGCCGGATCTTTGACTATGGCTTGAGCACCAAGGTTCTGATTGTGTGAACAAGTGTTTTGAACTTATATGTTCGGTATTGTCCCTATTAGTGGGAATGACGGTTGGATAGCTATGTGATGAGTATGTTATTACTGCGAGATGTATCTATATGACTTGTTAGTGACGAGGAAGTCTGCTGGTTAATAGATGAACTGTTAAGTGTTCAATTTCTATTGTGATTTGATGTGTAGCCGAGTTATGGGTACGTGAAGAATCGTTCTGTGTCTCCTAGTTGGGGAGTGAAGTGCATTTCATGTGGTGGTATGAGTTCAAACCCACAAAGACTAAATGACTGCGTAATGTGTATGACGGTGGAAGGTATGCAGAAATGTTAGATTGAGGCGAAGCAGGTGGTGTGATACTTATGTGTATGTTTGAAGATCTCATGTGTAAGTGAAAAGTACGTGTCAAAATTTGAAATTTCGAGTCGCTTAAGAGAGTGGGCTTAACTGTTGCGGGGATGAATGCGAGATTTGTAGAAGATTTACAGTACTATATGATCTGTGTTTTCACAAACTTATAAATGATTTGAGTTTAATCTCACTACGGTATTATGGCATCAATAGAGTAAAAGTGTTATGAGTTATTGAATGTATCTTGATCTATGGCTTCGAGCCAAGTGGGGGAGTCTGCTGTGAGCAGTTGATAGCACGGTTAGGTGCTATGTTGGTTCCAGTTTGAGGCGTGCCAGTGAATTAGCTATGGCTCGAGAAAAGGAAAATATTGGCAAAGGTTATATTATGCTTCATAGGGTATAAGAATCACAGAATGTCTAGAGTTGTTGTTGGTAAAGAATGCTTGGTGCGTAGAGTAGGAAGTTTCTTGGTTGTATTGGGATGAGGATCTCATTTTGCGATGTCAGAGTGCCAATGAGGCACGAGTGGTTCTGTTCATTAGGTCGGGTAATTTACAGTTTGAATAAGAGTGAATGACTTTTGAGAATGGTTCTAATGTGTTCGAGATTCTACAAGGAACAATCGAGTATCTTAAGGTTGTGCATGTGGTTAAAGACTTTTTTTCAATGGAAGAGGTCAAGACTTGTGGTATTTTTACGTTAATTATGGGCTTCTATGTATCAGTATCAAGAAAGTAAAGGTAATAGATTTAGATTCGCAGGAAGCTCTTCAGAGTAAAGTATTCTAGAATGGGGTGTTTCTGGGAATATTGGGGAGAGTATTCAGTGGCTTATGGGTCTTAGATAGTGTGGTCTTATGCTTGGGTCTCGTGTAGCAAGCCTGGGTTAAGGCATTGTGGTGCTACAACAAGAGGGAATATAAAGTTGATGATGAATCAGAAGGGAAATTAGATAGATGGAATAGCTTGATAGTAGACTGAATCGGTATGGTAAGGATATGATTAATTCTTTGTATGTGTTCGAGGTAATGAGCCCTTACAAGTATTTTGCAACAATGCTCTTGGGTTTTGATGGCTTGCTTAGCTTGGTCGAGTTAGAAGGATTTAGTCCTGGCAGGTCTGATTTGTGCAAAGGGAATTCAGAGAGTTCTTGATGGTTTTGCCGCGGTTTGGAGATGTATATTTTCTATGGGCATGCGAAGCACGAGACTTTTCTTCTAGATGGGACCAATGGAAAGTTCTTGACTAGTTGAGTGCGTAGATGTCTGTAGCTCGAAAGGGAGAAAAAAGTTTTCATGTTATCCTTAGATAGTATGGTATATGCGGTATGTTGTAGAGGACCAAGACTGGCGTGTTCTAGGTTACAGTTCAGTTCTGAAAGGAAGTTCATAAAACTCTTAGGAAACGGGTAGCCTCAGATAATCAAGGAAATGGTACTGCTAATTGGAAGTAATTTGACGAGAGTATATGTCTCGGAAAAACGGTAATGTGATTAAACTGATGATACTTCGGTATTATTGCGGCACTTTCTGGTGGGATCGACTGGTGGTATTCGGGTTTGCTTGGTGGCATAACGAAATTTTAGAGTATTTATCATGAAATGATTGGGTATTACAGGTCTGCACGTGTTCAGACGGTGAAATTAGGATGGGATATGATGATTTATATGCCGTGTGGATGTGGAGACGGAAGTTCTCATATATAGGCTATGATGTGGTTGTAGATCGTGTGTGTTGGCACTGTTTAGCAACTACTGGGGATTTGGAGGCCCGAGTGGATCTTTCTTTGCATGGTAAGTTAGATTTTGGATATGATATTGGGGTGTAGACTGGTTGTCTCAGTGTTGGGTTATTCTGGACTATTGTGCTATGGGCTATGCCAGAAATGCCACGGGTTGAGTGGCGAGGTACATCAGATTATGTTCTAGCAGAGTGGTTTATATTTCAAGACCAGCGGACGGCTGAGAGGGGTTGTTTTTTTCATAATTGGGCCTTCGTGATGGATGTCGGTGCAGAGGTTTCTACCATTGATTTAGGTCCGATGTTGAGGGACTTTTCGGATGCCTTTGTTGTGGACGGGCATGTCGCCGGGCTAGGTTGTGGATTTCGGTATGGATTTGGTGCCAGGCACCGTATCGTATGGCTTCGGTAGGAGCTGTAGTAGTGGAAGGAGAAGCTTCAAGCTTCCTTGATGATGAGTTCGTTGGCAAGTCAATGTGGATGCGTGTTCTAGCTTGAGTTGGCTTGGTTGGCCCCGAATTGTATTGTTGAGGGATAGCTTGATTCGATCGTTAGTAAGCTTGTTAGTAATCTGGGAGAGATCTATGAGTTGCTTTTGTGCTGCGAGATGTTATGATTTGTTTGTTATGGGCACGTATGGTGCGGTTCCATTGGGGTTTCATAGTGGAAGTCGAGCCGGAAGAGTAATTGGGAGTTGCTCGGTGAATGACGTACCAGTTATGTTCTATTGGGTTTGCGTAGTGTATTTTATTTGTTTCACCGTGGGTGTAATGATTTGTTTTGGTTCTATACCTCAAATGAGCATGGTTGTGGATTTCGAGCATAGTGACTTGAGGTGTTTCATGTGGAGTAGTATTTGGATAGGATCGCGTGTTGCAGCAAAGCTGTGTGGAAATATAACCTTGCGGGTCAAATTTGTGTGTTCTATTTCTATGTTATGAGACGGGTTCGCAGCTGTGTGATGTGATGATATTGGTGAGCTTGCGGTACGATTCTTTTGTTCGAGTCAGTTTCTTGAGGTGAGTATGTTCGGATTGTTTCTTATTGGTGCGCAGACTGTGTGCAAGTTGTGGCCTTAGCCTGTCTTGGTGTGTGATGTCACCAGAGTAATTGTGTTGGAGTCGATGAGATCGTTGAGGGCCTGTAATGAATGCAAACGGATTCGATTTCAGCATGTTTGATGGGTAAATACCGAGTTTCGGTTCAGAAATTTGCTATGATCCTTGCCAGAGGAGAAGTAACGTTATGGATGACTCATCTGAGAGATGGTTATGGTTTATTGTGTGTTTTATTATCATTGGCAGTATATGGGAGCGTTAGAACGAGACTTTAGTTGATAAGGGATTTCTACCGGTATTCGGGTGTTGTGTGCAGCTGCTGTGAATAGAAGTTATCGCTACATATGTTTGAGTTACGTGGTACATCGGATAATTGCAGAGGTTTCAGGCATGGGTTACTACAGATAGTTCGGGTCTATTCAAAGTATAGGTGTGAGTTTTTGATCGTAATGATTTCAGAAGTGAAAGTGTGGTTCTATGATTTATAGACTAGGATGGGTTGTGAAATTTCAGCTATGATGTGTTATCGGACCTATGTGAGATAGGGCGATGTGGGATCACCCCTGGGTATATACATGGTAACGTTATTCAGCGTTTGTTTGGCTTTTAGAACAACTCTGGGTACGTTCGAGGACGAACGTGTGTTTAAGTGGGGGTGGATGTAACGATCCAACCGGTTGTTTTGAGCTTTTGCACTTTGAACGCCGTTTCTCAGGCACGACTTGCCCCGTGTAATGTACTATGACTGATGTAGATCGTTGGTTTTGGTTTCAGGAAAATTTGGAATGAATTTGAAAGAACAATCTCAGTTGAAAGCTTTGAATTTGAAAGGTTTTACCAAGAGTTGATTTATTTGTATATGAGCTCGGATCGGAATTTTTATGAATCGGTTAGCTTCGTTGGGTGATTTATGACTTAGGAGCGCGACCGAAATGCATTTTGGATGTCCGTCGAAGTATTTGGCTTGAATTGGCAAAGTTCGTATTTTGGCGAATTCCGGCTGAGAGGTGAGATTTTGATATAGAGGTCAGAATGGACTTCCGAGAGTTGCAATAACTCCGTTAAGTCATTTGGAGTATGTGTGCGAAATTTCAGGTTATTCGGACGTCGTTTGGTCGGGTTTTTTATCGAAAGTGTATTTCGGAAGTGTTTGGAAACTTAGGCCTCAATTCGATGAGTTTTGAGTAATTTGATGTTGTTTGAGGTGTTTGATTATTGGAATAAGTTTGAATGATGTGATGGATTATGTGGGTATGTTTAGTTGAGGTCCCGAGGGCCTCGAGTGAGTTTCGGATTGTCAATCGAACCATTTTGTGCCTTAAAAGATAGCAAAAATTGCAGGCTTCAGTTGTAGGTATTTTGTTCATTGCGATCGCGTAGAAGCTTTTTGGGCAGTCCATATTTGTTTAATGCGTTCGCATAGGGTATGTTGCAATCACATAAGGTTAAAGAAATTGTTGATTTTGAACGCGTAGGGAAGGACGCATTCGCGTAGAGTTAATGGACCTGGGATCTTGGGTCGACTTTGTTCAGTGCGAACGCAACACTGTGTCTGCGATCGCGTAGTGTGGTAAGTCTGTGCAATGTGTTCACAGGGTAATAAATGTGATCGCAGAAGAGGAATTTTGGATCTGAGAATTTTTGTGCTTCGCGATCGCGAAGGTTTTCCCGTGATCGCATAGAAGGAAATTTAGCCTGGGCAGAATGCTTTTAAAATCATCTTGTTCGCGAATGTGGGTTTATTTTACCCCATGGATGCTCGTTTTTGGAGTTTCTTGAAGGAAACTAAAGAGGGATTCAAGGGGAAATGACTTGAGGTAAGAATCTTGGTCTTAAAACTCAATTATATTGTGAAATCCATCTAGAAAATCATGGAAATTAAGCCTAAACTTGATGAACTAGGGCTTGAGATTTTTAAATTTTATTTAGAGATTTGAAGGACCATTTGAGGTCGGATTTCAGAGCTTTTGGTATGTATGAACTCGTGGCGAGATAAGGAACCCGCTGATGTAAAATTTTCTGAATTTCGAGAAGTGGGCCCGGGGCTCTGGTTTTGCCAATTTCCGGATTTCTAATATTTTTCGATTGTTTTCGATTGGGTATTGTTCCTTGGGTATATTGTGACGTATTCGTTGTGGATTTGGTCAGATTCAACATGCGAGGAGGACCATTTGAGAGGCAAGGGCATAGCAAACTAGATATATCGCCGGTTCGAGTTGAGTAATGATTGTAAATGATATTTTGAGGGTTCGAAATCCCGTATTTGCACATCGTAGTGCTATATTGAGGTGACTTGCACGCCGGATAGCGAGCGTGGGGTAGAGCACCGTTGGGGATTGTGACTTAGTCTGTCCCGATTGATGAATTTACTGCGTATTTGACTGAAATTCACTTGTTATCATCATAATTTGGGTTGATTGCTATATTTGGGCTTCATGCCAACTATTTGAACCCTTCGGGAATTATTGTTGATATTTCCTCACTGTTTTGATTTTATACTTGAACTCAGTCATGTATTTTCCACTGTTTTTAAGACTCAGCCAAGTTTATTTATCTTTAACACTTGAAATGATATTTCTAATAATATTTGGGCTAAGCATCATGTTTAACTGTTTCCTTAGTGGATTATGTGATTTGACTAGGTAAGGCTGAGGGCCTGTATTGTGAGGATGCTATTGGATCGGGATGCACGCCGCAACAGAGTTATACTAATATTGATATGGGGCCGAGGGCCTAGACTTGATACCACGAGATGGCTTGATATTGCGCTTGGGCCGTAAGGGGCCCCTCCCGGAATCTGCACACCCCTAGTGAGCGTCGTCGATGATAAATGGATCGGGCTGCACAATGCAGCGATATGCGGAGCGGGCTGCACGCCGCAGCGGTTCCGGTACTGTTTGATGTGTTAGCATTATCTTATTTGTCTGCTATTATCTGTTGTTTTGTGCTACTTTTTGCAATATAGACCTGATACTCTGGCATTCCTTGATAACTAAGTGTTGTGCCCACGTGGCGGAAATTCTGTGCTTATCTGCACTATTTGGTTTGCATTCGTTTGCGTTACCGCTGAAAAGGATATTTCAAAAGAGGCTTAAACTGAGTTAAGATGTTTTTCTAAAGATTTAATAGCTTCACTGTTTTCTAAAAAAAGGGTTTAAACTGCTTCTATATAGCATGATGATTTTCCATACGTGATTTCTTACCGCTCAGTTGTTATTTATCTTTATTACTCACTGAGTTGGAGTACTCACTTTACTCCCTGCATCTCGTGTGCAGATGCAGGTATCTATTCACCCGGTAACGGGTTTTGGTCGATCAGAGGCGGAGTTATATGAGTTAAGGAGGTGACTGCCGGCGTTCGCAGCACCATTTTCCTCTCTTTTGTTCATTATTCCGGTTTTGAATACGTTAG
This sequence comes from Nicotiana glauca, assembly GCA_026770625.1. NCBI lineage: Eukaryota > Viridiplantae > Streptophyta > Magnoliopsida > Solanales > Solanaceae > Nicotiana > Nicotiana glauca. The sequence goes on along the minus strand of MU733946.1, from coordinate 138,770 downwards.
ACCTTATAGTGGATTTACATTCTGATAGATGCTCATGACTTGTGACACCCCGATTAGGGCTGTGTTGGGTTGTATTTCCATTAATTAATATTTTTAAGTCATATATAAGCTGTTTATTTATGTTTAACTATTTTTGAAAAGACGAATTGGGTTTAGTTGGCTGGCCTTGTCCCCACGAGAGGCGCTATCACGACCAGGTCCGGGTTTGGGTCGTTACATTTGAGTTCCAAGTTCAAAAGTTAAGGACACATGGTCCTGAACTTAGACTTAAAAGTACAAAATTTAAAGACGCTTGGTCCTGAACTTTGAAGTACAAGTTCTAAAGTAACGGACATTTGGTCCTTAACTTTGAATTCCAAGTTCAAAAGTTAAGGACACTTGGTCCTTAACTTTTAATTCAATGTTCAAAAGTTAAGAACAGTTGGTCCTTAACTTAGAGTTCCAAGTTCAAAAGTTAAGGACACTTGGTCCTGAACTTTGAGTTGAAAGTTCAAAAGTGAAGGACACTTGGTCCTAAACTTCGATTTCCAAGTTCAAAAGTTAAGGACACTCGGTCCTTAACTAATACTTACAAGTCAACACACTTAATTTAGGGATTTCAAATGGACAAGTCAATACTTGACACAAACAACGAAATTAATAACATGATGCCTTCATATTAGTCCTGAAATAGTAATTTGGCATAGCTGTGACAAAAAATTATATTATGCAAATAAAATAAAAGTGCATTGTAAACAATTTACAAGATATTTTAGAATTCATATAGATTCTTTATAGCCATTTTATACAAAAAAATCAACTACAGCTAACTTTCTTTACAACTAAACAACAACTCCTTTGGGCAGGAAGTTTCATTTTCACTATCATAGTCGTCGGCAACATTTTCTGGTGGTGTATCATAACTAGAATTTCTTTTCCACTCTCCATATGCCCAAAGATTTTATGCAAGTTCTTTTCTAAAGTTTTTTATGTCTTCAGGTTGGAATTTCTCCACATCCTTTCTTGTCATCAACAACTCCACATACATGATTAGGAATGCACCACAATCAGTCCTAAGAAAAATGTAAGATATGGAGTCAATTAAAAAGTATCTTTAATAAAATAAATCTAAAGTACATATAAATTATATAGTAACTGACAACACGTACGATCCAGTTTAATATGGTGATCTTTGCCAATGAATAATAAATTTTTTGAATGCATTTCAAAAAGACTTGTAATTTTTCTCAACCTGTGAGAACTTTAGCAAGTGGAGGATCATGCGTGCATACATTTCAATGTGATTCATTCCTGCATTATATGGCTCAATATATATCGAATCGTATACATCAATCTTTTTCTCATTCAAGTCCAATACCCCCAAAAGAAAATGTATCACATCATCATCATCTTCTGAAGGAAGCCGACATGGAAAAAAGATTTTGTCAAACTTTGTCCAAGCAATTACACATCTACGATTGTCACCCCACACATATGGTGTCAGAAACTATTGATTATCACCACACCAAAACTCATCTGTAGCATCTTCATCGAAATCCTTATACACAAGTAGCATATAGTTATCAAAAAGTATATCTATAGTTGTGCAACGAAAAGGATGGGCGCAAGAGTGGTAGCCTTCCTTCTTTCTCAAATAATACAGGGCAATGTCAATGTGCTTCATAAAAAGCCTTAAAAATCCATCAGTCATAAATAAATAAAAAAACAAAAAATTAAGAATAAAGAAAATAAATGCCTTGCGAATTATCAAACATTATCATCAAGTACAAATCTACTATCTGAAATCTCAAGGTAGAACATTTTGCTACTGATTTTTTGATGGTAAAATTTATATGGATTTTTTCTCACACCATTATCGTCAGTATAAATATCAGTTTCTCCCCTGAAAATTTTGAAAATATCAGAGTTAGAAGTTAGTCCTCATTTCCTAATTAAGGTCATCTAGAAGAAGCTCAAAAGTTAAGGACAATAGGTCCCAAACATAGGATAAGAAGCTCAAAAGTTAAGGACAGACAGTCCTTAACCTACAGTTACAAGTTCAAAAGTTATGGACAATAGGTCCTTAACTTAGACTTACAAGTTTAAAAGTTAAGGACACTTGGTCCTGAAGTTTGAGTTCCAAGTTCAAAAGTTAAGGACTCTTGGTCCTGAACGTGGACTTACAAATTCAAAAGTTAATGACACTCAGCCCTGAACTTAGACTAACAAGTTAAAAAGTTAAGGACAATAGGTCCTGAACTTACAGTTACAAATTCAAAAGTTAAGGACACTTGGTCCTGAACTTTGAGTTCCATGTTCAAAAGTTAACGACAAAAGGTCCTGAACATAGACTTACAAGTTCAAAAGTTAAGGACACTTTGTCCTAAACTTAAAGTTACCAGTTCAAAAGTTAAGGACAATAGGTCCTGAACTTACATTTATAAGTTCAAAAGTTAAGGACACTTGGTCCTAAACTTATGCTTGCAATATCAAAAGTTAAGGACACTTCAGGAATTTCAAACTCAATACACTTAGTCCTAAATTTAAAATTACAAGTTCAGGACACGAATTTAAGCAGCTAAAAAATAATGAAATACATGTAGGGACTTACGCTTTTTTTCAACTTTTCCTTTTATTCAATAAGTTTGCATCATCTTTGGCATAATGAAAAATACATGTACAAGTATATTTTTATTTTATCCAGCTCGTATTCTTGGGAGTATTGTCATTGTGTGCCATCGATGTTTCTGTTTTTCTTTCATGTTCAAAAGGAGATTTCAATTGCCAACTAAGCTTTTATTCTTTTTCCCTCAATTAAGCTCTTCTTCAACATTTCCTTCAACCTCAATAGACAAACCCTCATCAATGCTCATTTGTGTAGTTGTAGGAGTAGGAGTAAGAATAGAAAATGATGGACCATCAAAACCAATACTATTTCTCTTCCTTTTCCTTGTATATTGGTTAACGACTTCATCTCTGTTTTGCTCTGCATACAACACTACATATACATTAGTTTGCTGCAAGTCATCAATTCTATAACGAATTGTCAAATGAAAAGATAAAAACTAAGGAAATATTTTTGGAAATGTACTGGCAATTTCAATTATGAATATAATATTGATGACACAATGAATACATGTGTTGTCCACGCTGCCTTCTTGTACGTTTTCAAAAGACAATCGAGCTGACATATTGGTTGCATTTTCTTTATCTTGCAATTGTGCATTTTCTTTATCTTGCAATTGTTCTCCATGATATTCGATTGCAAGTTCACAAGATTCTGAAAATATTTACAAGAGATAAAATAATTAGTACTTATTACTAATCTTTGATTAAAACAAATATGTATAAAATTAAAAAAAAACTCCGTCTAACCTTTTGCAACTATCATGATCATGCCAGTTAAATTATTATCTTCACTAGCATTTTCTTCGCTTCCAATATTGTCGGTAAGAAAGCGAGGTGTGGAGAGATCATATGTTCCTTCTATACATTTGCAAATAATCTCACTTATGCTTGTTCCTTAGGTATTTTCTAAGTATTGAGATTGTCCTCTGCTTCTCTTTTAATAGTCCACTCCATCTTCTTCCCTTGCAACTTCAAAAGATTCTGTAACATTTACAATTAATACCCTTTACTAATAGTTTACTAAAACTAACATTCAACATATCATGAAAATTCCATCTAACCTTGATTGGCATCATTTTGATTTCCAAATTTCTCTTTAAATAAGAGAGGTGTAGAGAGATCATATATTCCTTCAACAAATTTGCATACAATCTCACTTACGCTTGTTCCCAATAGATTATCTAAATCCTGAGATTGCACTCCACATTTACAAATTGTTTCTATTACTCCTGTCTCTTTTGGATTTTCCTGGTCTTGATATTCTACTACATCTTAGACTTCCACTCCATCAATAGATTCTACATATATTTGTAATCACAAAAAAGTTTATATATATTACGCTATTGAATATAAATTTCAATGACAACAAATTCAAAATCAATATCTAACCTTTCCCAATTTCAGTGCCGATATTAGTTTTATCATCTTGATGCGCATCTCTATAATCGCTTTCATAATGATCTTCTACATGTACATCTGTATCATAACATTGATCATCACATGAATCTTTGGTAATTGGAATAGTAGGTTCTGTACCATCACAATGATCATCAACTGTATTACTACTTGGAACACTAGATTCTCTCTCTGTTCCTTTCATCAGGTTTGACAAGAATCTTAAACAAAGTATCAATCTTTGATCCTAGGTTTTCAAGTTACAAGTTAAAAAGTTAAGGATAAGCAGCCCTTAACTTTGAGTTCCAAGTTCAAAAGTTAAGTGCAGGCAATCCTTAACTTAGAGTTTCAAGTTCAAAAGTTAAGGACACTTGGTCCTGAACTATGAGTTGCAAGTTCAAAAGTTAAGAACATTTGGTCCTTAACTTTGAGTTCCAACTTCAAAAGTTAAGGACACTTGATCCTGAACTTTAAGTTACAAGTTCAAAAGTTACAGACACTTGGTCCTGAACTTTGAGTTGCAAGTTCAAATGAGTTCCAATTTCAAAAGTTAAGGACACTTTGTCCTTAAATTTGAGTTCCAAGTTCAAAAGTTAAGGACACTTGGTCTTGAACGTCAAGTTTCAAGTTTAAAAGTTAAGGACATTTGGTCCTGGACTTACGCTAACAAGATCAAAAGTTAATGACACTTGGTCCTGAACTTAGACTAACAAACTCAAAAGTTAAGGACATGGTGTCCTTAACTTAGAATTACAAGCATTGAAATAAATGATATTACCTTGATGTCATTTTGAATCTTTTTTTCTGATATAACTATTTTTTGATTTATTCTAGTAACTTCTGCGTGCATATCTTTTTTAAACTTCTACAATAATTTTTGAATCAAAAACCATAAAAACAAAAAAGTCTCTTAAGCAAAAATAATCAAATAAAAAACTAATGCTATTCAAAGACAAAAAAACCTACTTTAACAATTTCCTTAAGCAAGGCTTCATCAAATTGTGTGGAGGAAGGCATTGAACTTTGTGTGAGCACGTGATTTTTGCCCTAAATGAATTATTCCCAAAAATTCAAATAAAATAATTTTCCTTTCATTATTTTGCATTTTTTGTGAATTTTGTGTTATTTCCTGTTAATTATTTGCATTTTTATTTGTACATTTTAATTCATATGAAAAATATAAAATATGCTTGGCATTTGTTTAGAATTTAATTTCACATTTTTAGGAGTAATTAGTAGTTAAAAATTGTTTACAAATAGAGAAAATAACAAAATGGTACTTTTTGCATTTTTAGTTTAAATTTGTCTTAGTTTGTGTTTTGGAAATTAGGAAATATATTTTAGTGTCAATTTGGTTTTAATTTTTAATTTAGCATTTAAATAAAAATTAGAAAATATAAAATAAAAAAAATAAACAAAAGAAATAAAAAAGGAGAAAAACAGAAAATTATTAAAAAAAAGAATAAGGCAGCTTTTTTAAAAAAAAAAACTCGATTTGGGCCAATTTTAGCCCAGGCCCAAGCATAAACGACCCCAATCTGGCCCAAGTTCACTGCCTAACCCGGTCCGCCCGTTAACCAGCTAAACGACCTCGTTTTTCCCCTTGTTATATCTGGACTGTTGATCTTTTTGATCTAACGGTCCAGAATTGACTAGGTTTATTGGTATATCAGTGTCGGATTGACCCTACCCCCCCCAAACCTTTTCTCTCATTCTCAATCAGATAAAAGAAAACCTCCGCCTCGTACCACCGCACGCCGCCGGCCGGAAATCGCCTCCGCTGGGGACAATTGTCCAATCACCCTGAAAGTTACACCATGGAATCGTCACGTCTTCCTCTCTTTGAATCCGTAAATGGTTTCCCTCAAATCCTTGTCAAGGGTTTCGAATATTGGATCGAAGAAGGGGCTGAAAACCCTAAATCATCGGAATCCGCCCAAAATTACACCACGCACTCCCCTCACTTCTCTATTCCTAAATCCTCAACTAATCTCCTTCGAATCCCACCGGGTCTCTCTGAATTTTGGATCTAAGGTTTGAATTTTGGAGTTTTGGGAGATCTTCATCTGTTCGAGTTTCCAGAGTCGGCTAGTGGTCGAAGGGGTTTTAGAATGATGCTATGTGTTTGTTCTTGGTAAGAGCAAATAACTAACATTATTTGAAGACCCAATTCGAAATCAGGCTAGGTATAAATTCCGAAATCAGTAAGTTTATCATTTCTGTTTATTTTCCTTTCATTTCATCAGTATTCACTCGTTTGGTTTTGGGGGTTAATTCAGAATCGTGATGTGTTCCAAATGTAGTTGTGTCAGTTTGACCTTAGTAGCTCAATCTAATTGTTGTTCTGATCATTGAATCCTTCGTCTTTGTTTTGATGCTGTTTGATCTAATTTGAGTTCGAGTTCAAACTATTGTTGAGTTTGATGATTTGAATCATAATATTGTTATGTTAAGTTTGGAGTCTGCTGTGAATCTGACCTTGGTTTAAATTTAGTTTTAGTGTTCTAGTATTAATTAGAAGTTAGTTTAATGGGATTAATTAGTTCATTTAGTCATTAGGCTTAGCTTAATTGATTGGTTATAGCTGATAGATTTTGATTAGTGTTAGTAATTTTAGGGGGTCTTTAGGGGTATTTTGGGCACCTGAAATGGTTAGTTTGTTAAGGCTTGGTAATTCAAAACAACTTTAGGGGTATGTTAGACATTTAGAGGTGCACAAGAATGTTGTGGGTTAAACTAGAATATTCTAGGACCTTCTAAAGTAGGACTTCAGTGCATAATTCAGAATTTAGGTGCACTTGCTTGAGCAGCAAGTTAGAAAAACAAGGGACTAAAGCTGAAAATAACATAGGGATTGATGTGTAAAAATTGAAATCTAAGGCTGCACCTTTTGTGCCTATAAAAGGGCATACCCTTTACCTTCATAAACAAGTTTTGGGAGCCTTTGAAAAGCCCCTCTCATTGTTCACAAGTTCCAGATCTAAAATTTGAAATTCAAGTTCCAAATCTGCAAAAAATCAAAGAAAAAACAACAGAAATTAGAAAAAATCAAAAAATATTGTTTCATTCAATTCCTTAGGTTGATTTCAAGTTTTAAGTGGTTACCTTGGCACTGCTGAGTTCAAATTCTGGTAATTGAGATTCAAAAGTGATTCTATTGGTTTTCTTGAGTGGATTTTGGGTTTAATTGAACCATTTTGGGATCAGCTCAAGGGTTTTGTCATTGTGAATGGTTCTGGGTATATTTGGGAGTCGTTTGAGCCTGTGCAAGTTAGTTTTGGTTTGAATTGCTAGTCTTCTATTAGCTCGTTGAAATATTTCTGGATTATACTTCTCCCTGGGCTATTGCGGTGCTACTTTGGGCTTTCAACTTGCTTCATTGCTTGGTTGCACTCACTGACTGTTGCTGATATACTTGCTGTGCTAATCTCTCCTCAATTTCGTTGTATTTTCCATTTCCAGGTACATGTGCTTATCCTTCAAGTCTATGAAGTGAGATAAATCTGCTATTTGAAGTTGATCTATGAGCTTCATGTGTTCTGCTTGATTCTGATGTATAGAATAGTAGTTTATTAGATATTTCATGTGGTGTAATAGATTGATACTGGACTGTTCTAATTTTAGACTTCTAATTCTATTCTTACAAGCATGAAAATGTGTAATCAGCAATTCTAATTTGATTCGACTTGTGCTATTAATATAGTATAGTGTAGTGTAGTGTATTTTAGTTTGCTTCTAATAGATAGAAAACAAAGCAAATGCAGTAGTGATATTAGTTATGTGAAGTATAGTAATCTTGCTATTTCATGTCCAACTCTGAATTGTAAATCATTAGGCATCCAAGTTGTTTCCAGGATTTATGAAAATAGTATTGCATGTTTACTGTTCGTGTAGTATTAGGCGAGTTTACATTGCCAAATCGCCTGAGTATCTGTAACTATTTCAACTTTCGCCTTTATGATTTTTTTTGGAATCATTGGTAGTCATGAATAGAGCAATTTGAATAACTGTATTGTTCTTCTTCCTTACAAGTATTGGTAGCAGTTGGATTAAACTATATTAATGCCATTAACCATTGGGCCTGACCCATCTGATTTTGTAGTTAGCCTGTCTTCAGCCCATCGGCTTTAATAACTTGGTAGACGGCTCAGGACTTGGGCCCCAAAAAATCTGTAGACCATTGTTTCTTATGGTCTTGCCATACGGGCAACATTCAAGCCCGAAGATGGCTGGAAACAGAATACGATTAAGAAGAGGTTAATTATTTAAGATTATTGTGTTAATTAATTAGGATTGTTTTATTATTAGAGACAAATTAAGTAGAAAATATAGTTTGTTTTAAGTTGGCCTTTAATAATAAATGAGACGAGACTCGCTAAACAAAACACATAAGTGTGGGGCCCTCTTTAAATGTTTATTAAAATATCAAGAAACTCGGGAGGACCGTTTAGCGAATTTCACGGTCTTCCCCAAAGATAATAAACGCGTAGTTGCTCTAGGCGCGTATTTTAATAATATTACCTTCCTAAGTATGGGTGCACATTTATGTGACCCAAATCTAAATCTCAACGAAGTCGAAATGTGTCAAAAATCATGGGTGCACTGGTGCGACGTGGTTCGAGATGCATTTTTACTACGTTGCAATTCTGATTAAAAAAAAGAAATAATAAAAGCGGGTTGCTAATAAAAGGCACATAAGTTAGAACATGTTTTGAAATCAGATAAAATCAAATACAACAGTTGAGCGACCGTGCTAGAACCACGGAATCCGGGAATGCCTAACACCTTTTCCCGGGTTAACAAAATTCCTTACTCGGATTTCTGTATCACGGACTATTAAACAGAGTCAATAATTTCCTCGATTCGGGATTCAACCGGTGACTTGGGACACCATTAATCTCCCAAGTGGCGACTCTGAATCTTAATAAGCAATCCCGTTTCGATTGTCCTTTAATTGGAAAAACTCTTTTACGCCCTTACGGGGTGTAGGTAAAAAGGAGATGTGACAGCTCTGGCGACTCTGCTAGGGACTCAAACCTAGAACTTCGGTTCAGGGTTTAAGAGTTCGAGCTTAGACAAATTGTTGTGTTTGGATTTATCTGATTTTCCTACATGTTTCCTGCTAAATGTGCTAAATGCTTTACCGCTTTGATATTATTTGAACTGTATATATAAACTGTGCCGAAACCCTTCTCTTCTCATTTCCGGGGATGTGCTTACTGGTTGAGACTCCCTATTCTGTTAGTGTCATACCTTGAAATAAGAAAGAGGCTGGACAAGTTACTAAGCTGGACGATCCTGCGGGTCCCCGGTACGTAGCCCCCTCCTCGACTCGAGTTGTCCACTCGGGTAAATAGTCTAGAACATATACTCAGGTTTTGAACCTAGAATAACTTGACTTCATGCCGGATCCCTAGTAGGAACGCTTATCTGCATCACATGCATTTTAACTTAGGAGACTCAACACAGGGGTTGGGTCCGTCTAGGATAGGTAACCAGATATGAAAAGACCATCATGATGTATTTTACGTGTTGCATTTATTTGTCTCGGACTCGCGTGCTGACCGGCTTGAATTTGGGGAAAAAAAAAGAAATAATACTGTAGAGAGTTGATTACATGATTTGGCGAAAAACCTATGTCCAAATAATGCTGAAACTCTGCCAAATTTTTGAGAAAAAAGAAAAAAGAGAAAGAAAATATTGACAAAGGGAAAAAGAGGGTGAGGTGTGAAAATAAAGCGAGTATGGCCCATTTATGTTTTCTTTACATTTTGGAAAAGGAAAAATATGAAAAATTCAAAAGATTTTGCATTTTGTTTAATAATTTTTCGAAAACCAAAAATCAAAACAAAGGAGAAAAAGAAAATCCAAAAAGATTTTGCATGTTTCATTATTTTCACGGAAAAGACAAAAAATATGTTTTCTTTAAATTAGTTATTTTTTATTCTCGCCCGTATTCAATCTGCCCGAACTACGCAGGTTTGATTCTCACCGGGCATGAGATACGTAGGCAACCCGTCGACGGGTCCTACTATCCCTTTTCAAAATTCGCCCAAAAAAAAGAAAAAAAAATTCATTTCGTCATAAATAAGTCGGGTGACGCCGTTCCCGTTGAAAAATAAGCCGAATGTCCCAAAAGGGCGGCGGAAGGCTATTTTCGCAGGAATAGCCACTTTGAATCATTTTAAAACGGTTTGCGGACACAGCCTTGAAAATCTTCACTCGAAGTGCTGAAAGGTCGTATCTGCAAAACCGGGTTTGTTTGAAATTAGAAATTTGAATAAAAGAATAGTGTCAGTTTGTGCTTTTAGGACAAATAATGATTAAATCACCTTAATAAATGTGCAGGATGAGCACGACTCAAAATGAACCTTTCTCAATCAT
>MU733946.1:80071-116661 GCA_026770625.1 Nicotiana glauca | reverse complement strand
ATTTTTCTTTAGTGGAGGAGTGTTGTACAAAAGAACTCCAGATCTTGGTTTATTGAGGTGCATGGATGCTAAACAGGCTACAACTATCATAACCGAGGTACATGCAGGAGTCTGTGGACCTCATATGAGTGGATATGTATTGGCCAAGAAGATTCTCCGAGCAGGGTATTATTGGTTTACTATAGAATGAGATTGTATCAGTTTCGTGTGCAAGTGTCAGCATTGCCAGGTACACAAAGACTTGATTCACTCTCCACCGTCTGAATTGCATACAATGTCGGCACCATGGCCTTTCATTGCTTGGGGGATGGATGTCATTGGGCCAATCGAGCCAGCAGCGTCCAATGGGCACAGGTTTATTCTAGTAGCCATTGATTATTTCACTAAGTGGGTTGAAGCGAAAACTTTCAAATCGGTGACCAAAAAGGCAGTGGTCGACTTTGTGCATTCGAACATCATTTGTCGATTCAGAATCCCGAAGGTAATTATCACAGACAACGGTGCCAATCTCAACAGCCATTTGATGGCAGAGACATGTCAGCAGTTTAAGATCACGTACCGCAATTCCACTCCATATCGTCCTAAGGCGAATGGAGCGGTCGAGGCAGCTAACAAGAATATTAAGAAGATACTTCGGAAAATGGTGGAAGGGTCCAGGCAATGGCATGAGAAGTTACCTTTTGCCCTGTTAGGCTACCGCACTACTGTTCGCACTTCAGTAGGGGCGACTCCTTATTCATTGGTATATGGTACAGAGGAAGTAATACCCGCAGAAGTTGAAATACCGTCCCTCCGAATTATCGCCGAAGCAGAAATTGATGATGATTAGTGGGTCAAAGCCCGCTTGGAACAATTGAGCTTGATTGATGAAAAGAGATTAGCATCAGTATATCATGTACACTTATACCAACAGAGATTGGCAAGAGCATATAACAAAAAGGTGCGTCCGCGGAAGTTTGAAGTAGGGCAATTGGTGTTGAGACGTATCCTACCTCACTAGGCTGAGGCAAAAGGAAAGTTCGCCCCCAACTGGCAGGGGCTATTTGTTGTAACCCGAGTGTTGTCCAATGGTGCATTGTATATAACAGATGTGGAAGGAAAATGTGTAGAAATGGCTATCAACTCTGATGCAGTCAAGCGATACTATGTATGATTTCTTTATCTAAATGTACCTAATTGTATTTGGCACGTTTTGAGATTGAAATGACGAAGGCATTTTGTTCTGATATCCAAACACTTTATACTTTGTTATCCCTTTGAGCCTTATTCTATTTTTCCTTCGTACCCCTCTTTCGGAATCAATAATAAACGTGAAAACCCGAACGGGGAAAGTAAGTGGAGAAACAAGAGAAAAACAGTGAAAAGAAAAGAAAAGAAAAAACACAAAATAAGAGAAAAAAGAGGAAAAAAAGAAGAAAAAAAAAGAAAGAGAAAAGGAAAAGAAAAGAAAATAAAAGAGAATGAAGAGAAATGAAATGAAAAGAAAAAAGGGGCAAAAGTGAAAAATGAAAGATCGCAACAACGAAGTAATTTTATGACCTGAACTACGTTTGACTTGATCCAGAAAAGGTACGTAGGCAGCCTCCCTATGAGGTTCAGTCACACCAAAATAAAAGTCCAAAAGTTCCCAAGAAAGAAACTGGGGCAGAAGTTGTGGTTGTGCAAGAGATTTGATTCTGAAAGTTGTAATGTTGAACCCACGTCGAATTGTTTTGAGCCTTTGATACCCTTTCTTTCTAACCCTGTCCAAAAGCCTGCATTACGGTCCAAAGAAAGACCTTCTAATCAGTCTTCAGGAAATGCCAAGTCGAGCAAGTAGAGGTGATTCATGTCAGGGACAACACTCTGGTCCAAGCAGAAAAATGATGAAAATGAGAGAGTCTTATTGGTAAGGCGACATGAGCTGAGAGAAATCAAAAATGAGAGAGTCTTATCGGTGAAAACCCTCACAGGCACCGTAAGGCGAAGGTGAGTTTTCAGATGGGCAAATAAAACAAGTATGTGGTTAAAAATTGCTCAAAACATGGCAAGACGAGCAAGGTTTAGGTTTTTGGTGAAAATCAGGTTATGCAAGCCGGGAATAACAAATGGGGCAATTGAAAGCTGATTGGTTGGACAGGCTAGGCTAGCTAATCCAAAACACATGGCACGAGCAATGGTACCAACCATTCCACTCAGATAAGTCCTATCCTCTTCTTTTCATTATAAATCATCCATTTTCAGAGTCTTTCTATCCTTAATCTTCGAGTTCATTGCATTTCATTCTCTTGAGGTCTATCTATAAAATATTTCAGTGTCAGTTCTGTTCAAAAACAAAAAAAGGATGTCAAAGCTAACTACCAGCTTCCCAGTTGTATAGCGCAACATGGCCGGAATATATCAAAGATGTCAAAAGAAAAGTAAGACATGAAGGACCATTGGAAGTTCCATCAGTGGGTTAATTGTGGGGGAGAAGCAAAGTTTCAAAAGAGGGGTCAGAAACACAAAACGGCAATACGGGATAAAACATTTGGGTCATCAAAGTCAGGGGTTGAAAGTCAGTCAGGAAGTCGAGGCGTTTTAAAGCAAGTCTAGGGAAACAAGTTGGAGCAGAGCCAGAAGAAGGAACATACCCAACAAGAATGCCAGCGGCTAACCACCATTTTATATTAACAAATCTTTCTTTGATTGGGACAGGGGCATAAAATTTTCTTTGTCTGTTTTGTTGCAGTTAGGAGCCCACCTGGAGAACAAGGGAATACATTTCAAGTTCCGCAATCAGGAGCCCACCTGGAGAACAAGGGAATATTTTTCAAGTTCCGCAATCAGGAGCCCACCTGGAGAACAAGGGAATACTTTTCAAGTCCAGCAATCAGGAGCCCACCTGAAGAACAAGGGAATACTTTTCAAGTTTCAGCAGTCCGGCACCCACCTGGAAAACAAGGGAAGTATAACACAAATTTTATCTTTAAAGTTTTAATATCTGGTAATATAACGCACCCAGTCATCAAACTGGGGCAGAAAATTTTCTTTGTTTTGTCTGTTTTGTTGCAATCAGGAGCCCACCCGGAGAACAAGGGAATACTTTTCAAATTTCAGCAATCAGGAGCCCACCAGGAGAACAAGGGAATACTTTTCAAATTTCAGCAATCAGGAGCCCACCTGGAGAACATGGGAATACTTTTCAAATTCAGCAATCAGGAGCCCACCTGGAGAACAAGGGAATACATTTCAAGTTTAGCAGTCAGGCGCCCACCTGGAGAACAAGGGAAGTACAATTCAAATTTTAGCTTTCAATTTTCAATATTTGACAACATGCTGTTCCCAGCCACCAAACTGGGGCATACAATTTTCTTTGTTTGTCTATTTTGTTGAAGTCAGGAGCCCAGCTGGAGAACAAGGGAATATTTTTCAAGTTCAGCAATCAGGAGCCCACCTGGAGAACAAGGGAATATATTTCAAGTTTCAGCAATCAGGCGCCCACCTGGAGAACAAGGGAAGTACAATTTAAATTTTAGCTTTTAGATTTTAATATTTGATAACATGATGTGCCCAGCCACAAAACTGGGGCAGAAAATTTTCTTTGGATGTCTATTTTGTTGCAGTCAGGAGCCCACCTGGAGAACAAGGGAATACTTTTTAAGCATCGCAGTCAGGAGGCCACCTGGAGAACAAGGGAATACTTCTCAAGCGTCAACAACCAGGAGCCCGCATGGAGAATAGAGGCACATATTTCAAATTGCAGCAATCAAGCTTCATTCGGAGGAATGGTAAAACATCGCCAATCACAATTCAAGGCAACAACAAGAATCCCATCGGAAGAATACAACATACAAGTTCAAGGCAACACAAGAACAAGTTTGAAGGCATAGATAGGATCTTTTGTAACTCATAGATCATAGCTTAGGCTAGATTCTTTTGTTTTACCACGGTGTAATAAGGAGGTCAGCAAGCAGTAGCAGCGAAATCACAACTCCTGGTAGTCCCAGCTACCAGACACTCCCGAACTACACTGACCTGATTCCTGTTTAGCCCAGGATATGTAGGCAACCTCTGAAGCAGGTGTGGTCAAACTTTTCAAAAATGCTTCACACGGAATATTCGAACGGGCAAAAATAGCTCGTATCCGCTCACTTATCTTTGCCTGAAAACTCATCGTGTTCCCGAGTAAAGAGGGGCAGCTGTGAGCACGTGATTTTTGCCCTAAGTGAATTATTCCCAAAAATTCAAACAAAATAATTTCCTTTCATTATTTTGCATTTTTTGTGAATTTTGTATTATTTCCTGTTAATTGTTTGCATTTTTATTTGTGCATTTTAATTCATATGAAAAATACAAAATATACTTGGCATTTGTTTAGAATTTAATTTCATATTTTTAGGAGTAATTAGTAGTTAAAAATTGTTTACAAATAGAGAAAATAACAAAAATGGTACTTTTTGCATTTTTAGTTTAAATTTGTCTTAGTTTGTGTTTTGAAAATTAGGAAATATATTTTGGTGTCAATTTGGTTTTGATTTTTAATTTAGCATTTAAATAAAAATCAAAAAATATAAAATCAAATTGAAAAACAAAAAAAAAATAAACAAAAGAAATAAAAAAGGAGAAAAACAGAAAATTATTAAAAAAAGAATAAGGCTTTTTTTTTAAAAAAAACTCGATTTGGGCCAATTTTCGCACAGGCCCAAGCATAACGACCCCAATCTGGCCCCAATTCACTGTCTAACCCGGTCCACCCGTTAACCAGCTAAACGACCCCGTTTTTCCCCTTATTGTATCTGGACCGTTGATCTTTTTGATCTAACGGTCCAGAACTGACTAGGTTTATTGGTATATCAGTGTCGGATTGACCCTACCCCCCCCCCAAAACCTTTTCTCTCATTCTCAATCAGATCAAAGAAACCCTCCGCCTCGTACCAACGCAAGCAGCCGGCCGGAAATCGCCTCCGCCGGCGGCAATTGTCCAATCACCCTGAAAGTTACACCATGGAATCCCCACGTCTTCCTCTCTTTGAATCCGTAAATGGCTTCCCTCAAATCCTTGTTAAGGGTTTCGAATATTGGATCGAAGAAGGGGCTAAAAAACCTAAATCATCGGAATCCGCCCAAAATTACACCACGCACTCCCCTCACTTCTCTATTCCTAAATCCTCAACTAATCTCCTTCGAATCCCACCGGGTCTCTCTGAATTTTGGATCTAAGGTTCGAATTTTGGAGTTTTGGGAGATCTTCATCTGTTCGAGTTTCCAGAGTCGGCTAGTGGTCGAAGGGGTTTTAGAATGATGCTATGTGTTTGTTCTTGGTAAGAGCAAACACCTAACATTATTTGAAGACCCAATTCGAAATCAGGCTATGTCTAAATTCCGAAATCAGTAAGTTTATCATTTCTGTTTGTTTTCCTTTCATTTCATCTTCAGTATTCATTCATTTGGTTTTGGGGATTAATTCAGAATCGTGATGTGTTCCAAATGTAGTTGTGTCAGTTTGACCTTAGTAGCTCAATCTAATTGTTGTTCTGATCATTGAATCCTTCGTCTTTGTTTTGATGCTGTTTGATCTAATTTGAGTTCGAGTTCAAACTATTGTTGAGTTTGATGATTTGAATCATAATATTGTTATGTTAAGTTTGGAGTCTGCTGTGAATCTGACCTTGGTTTAAATTTAGTTTTAGTGTTCTAGTATTAATTAGAAGTTAGTTTAATGGGATTAATTAGTTCATTTAGTCATTAGGCTTAGCTTAATTGATTGGTTATAGCTGATAGATTTTGATTAGTGTTAGTAATTTTAGGGGGTCTTTAGGGGTATTTTGGGCACCTGAAATGGTTAGTTTGTTAAGGCTTGGTAATTCAAAACAACTTTAGGGGTATGTTAGACATTTAGAGGTGCACAAGAATGTTGTGGGTTAAACTAGAATATTCTAGGACCTTCTAAAGTAGGACTTCAGTGCATAATTCAGAATTTAGGTGCACTTGCTTGAGCAGCAAGTTAGAAAAACAAGGGACTAAAGCTGAAAATAACATAGGGATTGATGTGTAAAAATTGAAATCTAAGGCTGCACCTTTTGTGCCTATAAAAGGGCATACCCTTTACCTTCATAAACAAGTTTTGGGAGCCTTTGAAAAGCCCCTCTCATTGTTCACAAGTTCCAGATCTAAAATTTGAAATTCAAGTTCCAAATCTGCAAAAAATCAAAGAAAAAACAACAGAAATTAGAAAAAATCAAAAAATATTGTTTCATTCAATTCCTTAGGTTGATTTCAAGTTTTAAGTGGTTACCTTGGCACTGCTGAGTTCAAATTCTGGTAATTGAGATTCAAAAGTGATTCTATTGGTTTTCTTGAGTGGATTTTGGGTTTAATTGAACCATTTTGGGATCAGCTCAAGGGTTTTGTCATTGTGAATGGTTCTGGGTATATTTGGGAGTCGTTTGAGCCTGTGCAAGTTAGTTTTGGTTTGAATTGCTAGTCTTCTATTAGCTCGTTGAAATATTTCTGGATTATACTTCTTCCTGGGCTGTTGCGGTGCTACTTTGGGCTTTCAACTTGCTTCATTGCTTGGTTGCACTCACTGACTGTTGCTGATATACTTGCTGTGCTAATCTCTC
Source organism: Nicotiana glauca (assembly GCA_026770625.1). Classification (NCBI taxonomy): domain Eukaryota; kingdom Viridiplantae; phylum Streptophyta; class Magnoliopsida; order Solanales; family Solanaceae; genus Nicotiana; species Nicotiana glauca. The sequence goes on along the minus strand of MU733946.1, from coordinate 110,077 downwards.
CTCAATTTCGTTGTATTTTCCATTTCCAGGTACATGTGCTTAGCCTTCAAGTCTATGAAATGAGATAAATCTGCTATTTGAAGTTGATCTATGAGCTTCATGTGTTCTGGTTGATTCTGATGTATAGAATAGTAGTTTATTAGATATTTCATGTGGTGTAATAGATTGATACTAGACTGTTATAATTTTAGACTTCTAATTCTATTCTTACAAGCATGAAAATGTGTAATCAGCAATTCTAATTTGATTCGACTTGAGCTATTAATATAGTATAGTGTAGTGTAGTGTATTTTAGTTTGCTTCTAATAGATAGAAAAAAAAGCAAATGCAGTAGTGATATTAGTTATGTGAAGTATAGTAATCTTGCTATTTCATCTCCAACTCTGAATTGTAAATCATTAGGCATCCAAGTTGTTTCCAGGATTTATGAAAATAGTATTGCATGTTTACTGTTCGTGTAGTATTAGGCGAGGTTACATAGCCAAATCACCTGAGTATCTTTAACTATTTCAACTTTCGCCTTTATGATTTTTTTGGAATCATTGGTAGTCATGAATAGAGCAATTTGAATAACTGTATTGTTCTCCTTCCTTACAAGTATTGGTAGCAGTTGGATTAAACTATATTAATGTCATTAGCCATTGTGCCTGATCTATCTGATTTTGTAGTTAGCCTGTCTTCAGCCCATCGACTTTAACAACTTGTTAGACGGCTCAGGACTTGGACCCCAAACAATCTGTAGACCATTATTTCTTATGGTCTTGCCATACGGGCAACATTCAAGCCCGTAGACGGCTGGAAACAAAATACGATTAAGAAAAGATTAATTATTTAGGATTGTTGTGTTAATTAATTAGGATTGTTTTATTATTAGAGACAAATTAAGTAGAAAATATTGTTTGTTTTAATTTGGCCATTAATAATAAATGAGACGAGCCTCGCTAAACAAAACACATAAGTGTCAGGCCCTCTTTAAATGTTTATTAAAATATCTAGAAACTCGGGAGGACCGTTTAACGAATTTCACGATCTTCCCCAAAGATAATAAATGCGTAGTTGCTCTAGGCGCGTATTTGAATAATATTACCTTCCTAAGTACGGGTGCACATTTATGTGACCCAAATCTAAATCTCAACGAAGTCGAAATGTGTCAAAAACCACGGGTGCACTGGTGCGAAGTGGTTCGAGACGTATTTTCACGACGTTGCAATTCTTATTAAAATAAAAAAAAGAAATAATAAAAGCGGGTTGCTAATAAAAGTCACATAAGTTAGAACATGTTTTGAAATCAGATAAAATCAAATACAACAGTTGAGCGACCGTGCTAGAACCACGAAATCTGGGAATGCCTAACACCTTCTCCCGGGTTAACAGAATTCCTTACTCGAATTTCTGGATCACGGACTGTTAAACAGAGTCAATAATTTCCTCGATTCGAGATTCAACCGATGACTTGGGACACCATTAACATCCCAAGTGGTGACTCTGAATCTTAATAAGCAATCCCGTTTCGATTGTCTTTTAATTGGAAAAACTCCTTTACGCCCTTATGGGGTGTAGGTAAAAAGGAGGTGTGATACTTTGATCTTGAGAAAATGGCTCATGCACACTAATAGGCTCCGCATCTTCTTCAATAGAAACAAATAGTTCCACCTCGATCAACTTGTACAACTATTATATAAGAAAAAAATGTAAGTTTTCAGAACTAAAACACATAAAGAAAAAAAATAGCTAGTAATTATATTAACTTACATTTTATTATGGAAGTGTGTTTTACACAGAGAATCATATTGTGGAGATTTCATATCTGAATAACGTAAACTCCGAGGAAACCCACATTCTCTGAAGTTCACAAATTATTTTTCCTGAAAAATTAGCAATACTTCCATAATCCAAACACAAAAAGCGAAAGGGAAGCCAAGTATAGTATAAATGTCCTTGTCTTTATCTTCCTATTTCTCATTCTCATTATCATTCTCATTTTCATTGGGCTTCAAATAACTCTTCAATGATTTTGCTAACATTTCATAACAAAAAGAGCCCCTGTTGAAAGAAGAGTAGAGTTTATCGTCATCTACAGTTTTCAATAGCTGGTCGGACACATTCTGATTCTTCAGCTTCCCCATCAAAATAGATTTACTAAAATAAATTATTTCCAACTTCACGGCATCATCATTGCTATCTACAAATGATGCATCAATACCATCTGGGTGACCAGTAATAAAATTAAACAAATCGCCTAACTCAATTCAATCTTTTCAAGTGAAGTAGACTTTCGAAAGCCTATTCTATTTTACATGCAAAATTGTGAAGTCCACTAAAGAAAAACATTTTAAACCAGTAATTATATGAAATGCTTCACGTGTAAACTTTACTTCATGGTCAAAAACCATGAATGTCATTGGATTAGGGTCATTGCTTAAAATTTCTGAAAGCAACTATAAGGACCTGGCCGGTCGTTTCATAAGTTACCGCTCTGTTTCCCCTATTTCTACTTCTTTATGTCATGTTCAGCTGTGTTATGTGGTATCGGGTTGGTTGGTTCGAGTTCGAAATGATTTTTGAGAGGTATGAGACACTTAGTCTCTTTTGAGTAAGCTTAAGTTGGAAAAGTCAATCGGATATTGACTTATGTGAAAAAGGTCTCGGATGTGAATTATGATGGTTATGATAGCTTTGTTAGGTGATTTGAGACTTTGAAGCGTGATCGGAATGTATTTTGGAGGTCTGAGGTAGATTTAGGCTTGAATTGGCGAAAATGGAATTTTGGCATTTTTCAGTTGGTAGTGAAAATTTTGATATCAGGGTCATAATGGAATTTTAAAAGTTGTAGTGGGTGTTTTTTGTTATTTGTAACATGTGTGCAAAATTTTAGGTCATTCGGACAAGATTTGATAGACTTTTTGATCGGAAGCGGAATTTGGATGTTTTGGAAAACTTAGGCTTGAATTCGAGGGTGTTTTGATGATTTGATGTTGTTTTCAATTTTCCGAAGGCTGGTATAAGTTTGAATAGTGTTATGTGACTTGTTCGTATTTTTTGTTGAGGTCCCGAGGGCCTCGAGGTGGATTCGGAAGATTTTTGGAAAAGTTTGGAATTGGAATAGAGCAGCTTCAGCTGCTGCCCTGTCATAACTGCACCGGCGGATTGGTGTAAGGTTGAACGCACTCGCTAGACCGCAGGAATGGTAAGTGAGGCGCATGTGCGGTCCCAGGACTTTAAGTGGAAATCCCAGATGTGGTTGGATAGACAGCAGAAGCGGTAAAGGGGCTGCAGGTGCGAAATCCCTGGGCCAGAAAGTATATAAGTTCCCTTTCGAAAAATTTGGGTTGTTTTTTTACCATTTTTATCTGGGATTGAAGCTTTTTGGGAGATTTTGAAGAGGGAATTCAAGAGAACTTCGTGGAGGTAAGATTTTTGGAACTAAAACTCGTTCTATAGTGATATTTTACCGATTAGACATGGAATTTATGGAACTTAGTCGATAAAATTGGGGGTTTAGGGTTTGAAATTGAAGACTTTGATTTAGGGACTTGAAGGGTCGTTTGTGGTCGGATTTTGGTCTTCTTGGTATGTATAGACTCGTGGGAGGATAAAGATTCAATTGATGTGATTTTTATCGTGTTCTGAGATGTGGGCCCGGTGGTCGGGTTTGACCAATTTCAGGATTTTTATGTAATTTGATTATTTTTGCATGGGCTTCATTCCCTTAGCATATATTGATGTTGTGATTCTGATTTTGGATAGATTCAACGCGAGTTGAGGCCAAGTAGAGAGGCAAGGGTGTCTTGGAGTAGTATTTCATCCAGTTTGAGGTAAGTAACTGTAACGACCAGACTGGTCATTTTGAGCTTTTGCACTTTGATCGCTAGTTCTCATGCATGACTCGCCCCGTATGATGTATAATGACTGATATAGCTCGTTGGTTTTAGTTTTCATGGAAATCTGTATGAATTTGAAAGAACAGTCTTAGTCGAAAGCTTTGAATTTGAAAGGTTTGACCAAGAGTTGACTTATTTGTATATGAGCTTGGATTGGAATTTTATTGATTTGGTTAGCTTTGGGGGAATGATTTTTGACTTAGGAGTGTGATCGGAAGAGGTTTTGGAGGTCCGGTGTAAAAGTTGGCTTGAATTGGCGAAATTAGTATTTTGGCGATTTCCGGTTGATAGGTGAGATTTTGATCCGAGGTTCGGAATGGAATTTCGAGAGTTGCTATAGCTTTGTTATGTGATTTGGGATGTGTGTGTAAAATTTCAGGTCATTCGGAGAGGATTTGGTTGGGTTTGTGATCGAATGCGTGTTTCGGAAATTTTAAAAGAACATAGGCTTGAATTCGATGTAATTCGATGGTTTTGATGTTCTTTGAGATGTTTTAATGATTGGAACAAGTTTGAATGGAGTTTTAGGATGCGTTGGTGCTTTTAGTTGAGGTCCCGGGGGTCTCGGGTGAATTTCGGGTGGTCAATCAGACCATTTTCTAAATTTTAAAGTTGCAGATTTCTCATTTCAGGTGTTGCAGAGAATTTAATCTTCGCGTTCGCGTAAGAGCCTCGCGTTTGCGAATGAGGAATTGGGAGGCAGGTAATTTGCTTTCGCATTCGCGTCTGAGGATCCGCATTCGCGGAAGGCCAGATAGTTGTGCTTCGCGTTCGCACGAGGTCAATCGCATTCACGTATAAGGAATAGAGGTTCAGTGGATATTGGGCTTTGCGTTCGTGTGAGTGATGTCGCGTTCGCTTAGGAGAGAAAGGCTAAAGCATTGTGTTCGGGGGTGAAACTCACGTTCGCATAGGGTCAAGTTTGGGAAATTAAATGATATGCTTAGCATTCGCGAGGCAGTAGTCGCGGACGCGATGAAGAAATCCCAGGTCTGGGCAGAAAGTTTATAAACATTTCATCCGCGAGCCCAAATCATTTTTCCTCCATTGTTGAACATTTTGAGAGCTGTTTGGGAGAAATTGAAGAGGGATTCGAAGAGGACTGATTGGAGGTAAGTTTTATGAACCAAAAACATGATTATATTGTGAAATTAACCGAGCAATTCATGGGAATTTAACTAAAAATTGAAGAACTAGGGCTTGAGTTTTGAGATTTTTAAATTGGAATTTAAAGGCCATTTGAGGTTGGATTTAAGAGTTTTTGGTATGTATGGAACCCGTTGATGTGAAAATTTCTGAGTTTCGAGATGTTAGGCCCGGGGCTCGGGTTTTGGTAATTTCGGGATTTGTACCCGTTATTGATTGTTTTCGCTTGGGCTTTGTTCCCTTAGCATATTGTGATGTATTCGTGCTGATTTTGGATAGATTCGACGCGCGTGGAGGCCGACTTGACGAGCAAAGGCGTCGCAAGCTAGAGATTTTGCCGGTTCGAGGTGAGTAATGATTGTAAATGATATCCTGAGGGTTTGAAACCCCGGATTTGCACATTGTAGTGTTATATTGAGGTGAGACACGCGCTTAATGACGAGCGCGAGGTCGTTTATTACTGGGGATTGTGATTTTGTCCATCCCGATTGATGTTTTTACCGCGTATTTGATTGAGACTTGTTTGTTTTCATCATGATTTGGGCTTATCGCCATATTTGGGCTTAATGCCTATTATTTGAATCCTTCGTGGACTTTTATCACTGTTTTCCTCAATATTTTGACATGTTACTTGAACTCAGTCCTATTGAATTACACTGTTTTACAAACTCAACCACTTTTACTCGAATTTGAGACTTAAATGATTTTTAAAATTTTGTTTGAGCTGAGCACTATTGTTTTACTAATGCCCGAGAGGCTTGTGATGATTTTCTAGACTGAGTGAGGCCGAGGGCCATATGCGAGGATATGCTGAGTGATATGAGGCCGAGGGTCTGAGTTACTTTATATGCCACGAGGTGGCTTGAGTGATGTAAGGCCGAGTGCCGAGTGATGATACCACGAGTTGGATTGATATTGCGCTTGGGCCGTAAGGGGCCCCTCTCGGAGTCTACACACGCCCAGTGAGCATCGTCGACGATATATGGATCGGGCTGCACGCCGCAGCGAGATATAGATTGGGCTGTACGCCGTAGCAAGATGTAGATCGGGCTGCACGCCGCAGCGAGATATGGATCGGGTTGCACGCCTCAGCGAGATATGGATTGGGCTGCATGCTGCAGTGATTACTATGTGATATTATTTTGAGAGTGATCTGAAAGAGAGAGAGAGAGCCCAAGGGGCTGAGAGTGAGCCGAGGGGCTGGTTCTGTTTTGAGATTTTGCCCAAGTGGCGAACTTTTATGTGCTCATCTTGCATATTTACTTTCCTTTTTTCCTAATACTATTGTATTTGTGCCCGTGGGGCAGATTTTCTGTGCTTATCAGCATTAACTGTTTTGGAAATTATTTTGTAACTGTTGAAAAGACCATTTTCAAAAGAGATTTAAACTGAGCCAAGATATTTCGAAAGATTTCACATCTTCACTATTTTTTCAAAGGATTGTACACTGCTTCTATACAGCATGTTGGTTGGTTTACGTGATTTCTTACTGCTCAGTTGTTATTTACCTTTATTACTCACTGAGTTAGAGTACTCACTTTACTCCCTGCACCTTGTGTATAGATGTAGGTATTTATTCACTCGGTAGTGGGTTTTGAGCTGATCAGAGGCTAAGATAACAGATTTTAGCAAGGTGACTGCCAGCGTTCGCAGCATCGCATGTTCTTCCTTTGTTTATCATTCCTATTTGTATATTTCAGACTTTGTAGTGGTAGTTATACTCTAATAGTTGCTCATGACTTGTGACACCCTGGTTTGGGCTGTGTTGGGTTGTACTTCCGCTAATAAATATTATTGTATCATATTTAAAATGTTTGTTTATGTTAACTATTTCTGTAAAGACGATATGGTTTAGTTGGCTGGCCTTGTCTTCACGAGAGGTGCCATCAAGACCAGTGCAGGGTTTGGGTCGTACCAAGTTGGTATCAGAGCCTAGGTTACATAGGTCTCACGAGTCATGAGCAGGTTTAGTAGAGTCTCGTGGATCGGTACAGAGACGTCTGTATTTATCCTCGAGAGGCTGCAGAACCTTTAGGAAAACTTCGCATTCTTGAATTCTTATTGTGCGTCCTTGATTATGCTTGAAAAGTAACTCTTGAAATTCCTTCCACGCGTTTGCATGCGCGCATGAGCGCTCAGTATCAGATGTGCCTTGATGGCTTGTTATTTCCCGATCGAGGGGCGAGATGTGATATCTGTGAGTTGATATTAGGCCAGTCTTGAGGACTTGAGGTTGGATCTTTGCCTATGGCTTGAGCACCGAGGTGCTGATTGTGTGAGCAAGTGTTTTGAATTGATATGTTCGGTAGTGTCCCTATTAGTGGAGTGACGGCCGTATGGCTATGTGACGAGTATGTTGTGACAGCAAGATGTATTCTATAAATTGGAAGAGGCGAGTTATGGGTGTGCCAAGAATCTTTTCATGTTTCCAAGTTGATGGTGAAGTAAATTTCATGTTGAGGTATGAGTTCAGACTATGGAAGACTAAGTGGGTGTGTAATGTATATGACGGTGAAAGGTATACAGAAATGTTATATTGAGATGAAGCAGGTGGGTTATCTCCTGTGGAGTGTTCTGAAGCGGTGTGATCCTTATGTGTATGTTATAAGATTACATGTGTAATTGGAGGATACGTGTTGAAATTTTGGGTCGCTTAAGAGAGTGGGCTTAACTGTTGCGGGAAAGAATGCGAGATTTGCAGAAAGATTTACAGTACTAGATGATCTGTGTTTTTACAAACTTATAAATGATTTGAGTCTAAAATCACTATGGTATTGTGGCATCAATAGAGTAAAAGTGTTATGAGTTATTGAGTGTATCTTGATCCATGGCTTCGAGCCAAGTGGGGGAATCTGCTGTGAGCAGTTGATCGCATGGTTAGGTGCTATGTTGGTTCCAGTTTGGGGCGTACGAGTAAATTATCTATGGATAGAGTAAAGGAAAATTTTGACAAAGGTTATATTTTGCTTCATAGGGTATGAGAATCACGGAACGTCTAGAGTGTTATTGGTAAAGAATGCTCGGTGCGTAGATCATGAAGTTGCTTGGCTGTATGGGACGAGGATTTTATTTTGCGGTATCGAAGTGCCAATAAGGCACGGGTGGTTCGATTCATTAGGTCAGGTAAGTTGTAGTTTGAATAAGAGTGAATGACTTGCGAGGATGGCTCTAATATGTTTAAGGTTCTACAGGGAACAATCGGGTATTGTAAAGTTGCATGTGTGGTTAGAAACTATGATCTCATTAGAAGAGGTTCTGATTTGTGGTATTTCTATATTAATTATGGGATTCTATGCATCAGTATCAGGAAAGTAAGGGTAACAGATTTTGATTCACGGGAAGTTCTTCAGAGTAAAGTATTCTGGAATGTGGTGTTTCTGGGAATATTTAAGGGAGTATTCAGCGGTTTAGGGGTTTCAGCCAGTGTAGTTTTATGCTTGGGTCTCGTGTGGTAAGCCTGGTTTGAGGAATTGTGGTGTTACAGCAAGGGGAATATCAAGTTGAAGATGAATCATAAGGAAATTTAGTTACATAGAGTAGCTTGATAGTGGGCCGGATCCGCGCGGTAAGGATATGATTAAGTCTTCGTGTGTGTTCGAGGTAATGAGTTCGTACAGGTATTTTGCAACAAAGCTCTTTGGTTTTGACAGCTTGTTTCGCTTGGTCTAGCTAGAAGGATTCAGCCCAGGCAGTTTAGTTTGTGCAGATGGAATTAGGAGAGTTCTTGTTGGGTTTCGCCGTGGTTTGGAGATGTATATTTTCTATGGGCATGCAGAGCATGGGATGTATAGTGATTTTTCTTTCAGATGGGATCAATGGAAAGTTCCTGACTAGTTGAGTGCGTAGATGTCTGTGGTTCGGAAGGGAGGTAAAGTTTTCATGTTATCCTCAGATGGTAGGGTATATGCGGTATGTTGTGGAGGGCCGAGACTCGCGTGTGTTAGGTTACAGTTCAGTTCTGAAGGGGAGTTCACAAAACTCTTATGCAGCGGGTAGCCTCAGATAATTAAGGAAATGGTAGTGTTAATTGGGAATGATTTGACGAGAGTCTATGTTTCAGTAAAAGGGCAATATCAGTAAGTTGATGGTACTTCGGTGGTATTGCGGCACTTTCTTGTTAGATCGACTGGTGATATTCGGGATTGCTTGGTGGCATAAGGGAAATTCTAGAGAATCTATCATAGATCGGTTGGGTATTATAGGTGTGGCGGGTGTTCGGAAGCGAAATTGGGACCAGGTATGATGATTCATGTTCTATATGGAGTTGGAGACTGGGAGTTCTCATGTTCAGGGTATGTTATGGTTTTGGATCGTATGTATCGGCACTGTTTAGCGGCTATCAGGATTAGGAGGCTCGAGTGGATCTTTCTTCGCTGGGTATGTTAGATTTTAGATATGATATTGGAGCTTAGTCTAATTTTCTCAGTGTTGGGTTATTATGGATTATTGCACTATGGGCTATGCCGGAAATGCCACAGGTTGAGTGGCGAGGTACATCAGAGTATGTCCTAGTAGAGTTGTTTATGTTTCGAAGAACCAGCGGACGGCTAGAAAGGACTGACTTTCTTAATTGGGCCTTCGTGATGGGTGTCAATGCAGAGGTTTCTACCATTGGTTCAGTTCCGATGTTGAGGGACTTTCGGATGTGTTTCTTGGGGCCCGTCATGTCGCCGGGCGAGGTTGTGGATTTCGGTACTGGTTTGGTGCCGAGCACCGTATTGTATGGCTCCGGGAGGAGTTATGTAGTGGAAGGAGTAGCTTCAAGATTCTTTGGTAAGGGGTTCATTGGCAAGCCAATGTGGATGCGTGTTCTAGCTTGAGTCGGCTTGGTTGGCCCCGAATTGTATTGTTGAGGGATAGGTCGATTCGACCATTATTGAGCTTATCAGTGATCTAGAGAGATCTATGAGTTGCTTTCTGTGTTGCGAGATGTTATGATTTGTTGGTTATGGGCACGTAGGTGCGGTTCTATTGGAGTTTCATAGTGGAAATCGAGCGGGAAGAGTAACTGGGTGTTGCCCAGTCGATGGCGTATCGGTTATGTCCTATCGGGTTTGCGTGGTTTATGATATTTGTTTCACCGAGGGTGTAATGATTCGCTTTGGTTCCAGACATGAAATTGTGCGTGGTTGTCAATTTCGAGAATAGTGACTTGAGGTGTCTCATGTGAAGCGATGTTCGGATAGGATCGTGCATTGCAGCGAGGCTATATGGAGATATGACTTTGCGGGTTAGATTCGTATATTCTATTCTATGATGTGGGATGGGTTCTCAACATTGTGTTGTGGTGGTACCGGCGAGCTTGAGGTATAACTCTTTCAATTGAGTTGTTTTCATGATTTAAGTATGTTCGGACTGTTGCTTATTGGCGTGCGTATTTATGTAAGTTGAGGCTTAGGCCCGTATTAATGTATCATGTCACCAGGGTGGTGTGTTTGGTCAGAAGAGATCATTGGGATCATTAATGAATACCATCATATTCGATTTCAGCATGTTGGAAGGTTAATATCGAAGTTCGGCTCAAAAATTTGCTATGGTGATTGCCAGATAAGAAATGCCTTCATGAATGGTTGATCTGAGAAATGGTTATGGTTTACTGTGTGTTTCATCATCGTTGGCAGAATATGGAAGTGTTGGAGCGAAACTTTAGCTAATAAGAGGTTTTCTATCGGTATTTGGTTGTTATGGGCAGCCGCTGTGAATGGAAGTTATCGCTACATGTGTTGGAGTTATATGGTACATCATATAATTGTACCTGAGGTTGCAGGCATGGGCTGCTGGTGCTAGTTCGGATCCATTCAGAGTATAGGTGTGAGATTTTTATCGTATTGATGGTTTCAAAAGTGAAAATGTGGTTCTATGATTCACGGGCTAGATTGGGTTCAGTAATTTCAGTTTCTATGTGTTATCGGACCTATATGAGATGGGGTGACTTGGTATCACCCCCGGGTATATGTGTGGTAAGGTTATTCAGCTGTGTGTTGGCTTTTAGAACAACTCTGGGCACGTTCGAGGACGAACGCGTGTTTAAGTAGAGGGAGGATGTAACGACCCGACCGGTCGTTTTGAGCCTTTGAACTTTGATCGCTAGTTCTCAGGCATGACTCGCCCCGTATGATGTATAATGACTGATGTAGATCGTTGGTTTTGGTTTTCACGGAAATCTGTATGAATTTGAAAGAACAGTCTTAGTCGAAAGCTTTGAATTTGAAAGGTTTGACCAAGAGTTGACTTATTTGTATATGAGCTTGGATCGGAATTTATTGATTTGGTTAGCTTTGGGGGAATGATTTTTGACTTAGGAGTGTGATCGGAAGTGGTTTTGGAGGTCCGGTGTAGAAGTTGGCTTGAATTGGCGAAATTTGTATTTTGGCGATTTCCGGTTGATAGGTGAGATTTTGATCCGAGGTTCGGAATGGAATTTCGAGAGTTGCTGTAGCTTTGTTATGTGATTTGGGATGTGTGTGTAAAATTTTAGGTCATTCGGAGAGGATTTGGTTGGGTTTGTGATCGAATACGTGTTTCGGAAGTTTTAAAAGAACATATACTTTAATTCGATGTAATTCGATGGTTTTGATGTTCTTTGAGAAGTTTTGATGATTGGAACAAGTTTGAATGGGGTTTTAGGATGCGTTGGTGCTTTTGGTTGAAGTCCCGGGGGTCTCGGGTGAATTTCGGGTGGTCAATCGGACCATTTTCTAAATTTGAAAGTTGCAGATTTCTCATTTCAGGTGTTGCAGAGAATTTAATCATCGCGTTCGGGTAAGAGTCTCGCATTTGCGTATGAGGAATTGGGAGGCAGGTGATTTTCTTTCGCGTTCGCGTCTGAGGATCCGCATTCGCGGAAGGCCAGATAGTTGTGCTTCGCTTTCGCACGAGGTCTATCACGTTCGCGTATAAGGAATAGAGGTTCAGTGGATATTGGGCTTTGCGTTCGTGTGAGTGATGTCTCATCCGCGTAGGAGAGGAAGGCTGAAGCATCGCGTTCGGGGGTGAGACTCGCGTTCGCATATGGTTAAGTTTGGGAAATTAAATAATGTGCTTAGCATTCGTGAGGCAGTAGTCGCGGACGCGATGAAGAAATCCCAGGTCTGGGCAGAAAGTTTATACACATTTCATCCACGAGCCCAAATCATTTTTCCTCCATTGTTGAACATTTTGAGAGCTCTTTGGGAGAAATTGAAGAGGGATTCGAAGAGGACTGATTGGAGGTAAGTTTTATGAACCAAAAACATGATTATATTGTGAAATTAACCTAGCAATTCATGGGAATTTAACTAAAAATTGAAGAACTAGGGCTTGAGTTTTGAGATTTTTAAATTGGAATTTGAAGGCCATTTGAGGTTGGATTTAAGAGTTTTTGGTATGTATGGAACCCGTTGATGTGAAAATTTCTGAGTTTCGAGATGTTGGGCCCAGGCCTCGAGTTTTGGTAATTTCGGGATTTGTGCCCGTTATTGATTGTTTTCGCTTGGGCTTTGTTCCCTTAGCATATTGTGATGTATTCGTGCTGATTTTGGATAGATTTGACGCGCGTGGAGGCGACTTGACGAGCAAAGGCGTCGCAAGCCAGAGATTTCGCCGGTTCGAGGTGAGTAAAGATTGTAAATGATATCCTGAGGGTTTGAAACCCCGGATTTGCACATTGTAGTGTTATATTGAGGTAAGACACGCGCTTAATGACGAGCGCGGGGTCGTTTATTACTGGGGATTGTGATTTTGTCCGTCCCGATTGATGTTTTTACCGCGTATTTGATTGAGACTTGTTTGTTTTCATCATGATTTGGGCTTGTCGCCATATTTGGGCTTAATGCCGATTATTTGAATCCTTCGTGGACTTTTATCACTGTTTTTCTCAATATTTTGACATGTTACTTGAACTCAGTCCTATTGAATTACACTGTTTTACAAACTTAGCCACTTTTACTCGAATTTGAGACTTAAATGATTTTTAAAATGTTGTTTGAGCTAAGCATTCTTGTTTTACTGATGCCCGAGAGGCTTGTGATGATTTTCTAGACTGAGTGAAGCCGAGGGCCATATGTGAGGATATGCTGAGTGATATGAGGCCGAGGGTTTGAGTTACTTTATATGCCACGAGGTGGCTTGAGTGATGTAAGGCCGAGTGCCTAGTGATGATGCCACGAGATGGATCAATATTGCGCTTGGGCCGTATAGGGCCCCTCTCGGAGTGTGTACACCCCCAGTGAGCATCGTCGACGATATATGGATTGGGCTGTACGCCGCAGCGAGATATGGATTGGGTTGCACGCCGTAGCGAGATGTAGATCGGGCTGCACGCCGCAGCAAGATGTGGATCGGGTTGCACGCCTCAGCGAGATATGGATTGGGCTGCATGCCGCAGTGATTACTATGTGATATTATTCTGAAAGTGATCTGAGAGAGAGAGAGAGAGAGAGAGAGAGAGAGAGCCCAAGGGGCTGAGAGTGTTCTGAGAGTGAGCCAAGGGGCTGGTTCTGTTTTGAGATTTTGCCCGAGTGGCGAACTTTTATGTGCTCATCTTGCATATTTACTTTCCTTTTTTCCTAATACTATTGTATTTGTGCCGGAGGGGTAGATTTTCTGTGCTTATCGGCACTAACTGTTTTGGAAATCATTTCGTAACTGTTGAAAAGACCATTTTCAAAAGAGATTTAAACTGAGCCAAGATATTTCTAAAGATTTCACATCTTCAATGTTTTCTCAAAGGATTGTACACTGCTTCTATACAGCATGTTGGTTGCTTTACGTGATTTCTTACTGCTCAGTTGTTATTTACCTTTATTACTCACTGAGTTGGAGTACTCACTTTACTCCCTGCACCTTGCATACAGATGTAGGTATTTATTCACCCGGTAGTGGGTTTTGAGCTGATCAGAGGCTAAGTTAACAGATTTTAGCGAGGTGACTGCCAGCGTTCGCAGCATCGCATGTTCTTCCTTTGTTTATCATTCCTATTTGTATATTTCAGACTTTGTAGTGGTAGTTATACTCTAATAGTTGCTCGTGACATGTGACACCCTGGTTTGGGCTGTGTTGGGTTGTACTTCCGCTAATAAATATTATTGTATCATATTTAAAATGTTTATTTATGTTAACTATTTCTGTAAAGGCGATATGGATTAGTTGGCTGGTCTTGTCTTCACGAGAGGTGCCATCACGACCAGTGCAGGGTTTGGGTCGTGCCAAGTTGGTATCAGAGCCTAGGTTACATAGGTCTCACGAGTCATGAACAGGTTTAGTAGAGTCTCGTGGATCGGTACGGAGACGTCTGTATTTATGCTCGAGAGGCTACAGAACCTTTAGGTAAAATTCGCATTCTTGAATTCTTATTGTGCGTCCTTGATTCAACTTTAAAAGTAACTCTTGAAATTCCTTTCACGCGTTTGCATGCGCGCATGAGCGCTCAGTATTAGATGTGCCTTGATGGCTTGTTATTTCCCGATCGAGGGGCAAGATGTGATATCTGTGAGTTGATGTTGGGCCAGTCTGGAGGACTTGAGGCCAGATCTTTGCCTATGGCTTGAGCACCGAGGTGTTGATTGTGTGAGCAAGTGTTTTGAATTGATATATTCGGTAGTGTCCCTATTAGTGGAGTGACGGCCGCATGGCTATGTGACGAGTATGTTGTGACTGCAAGATGTATTCTATAAATTGGAATAGGCGAGTTATGGGTGTGCCAAGAATCTTTTCATGTTTCCGAGTTGATGGTGAAGTAAATTTCATGTTGAGGTATGCGTTCAGACTATGGAAGAATAATTGGATGTGTAATGTATATAACGGTGAAAGGTATACAGAAATGTTATATTGAGTCGAAGCAGGTGGGTTATCTCCTGTGGAGTGTTCTGAAGCGGTGTGATTCTTATGTGTAGGTTAGAAGATCACATGTGTAATTGGAGGATACGTGTTGAAATTTGAAATTTCGGGTCGCTTAAGAGAGTGGGATTAACTGTTGCGGGAACGAATGCAAGATTTGCAGAAAGATTTACAGTACTAGATGATCTGTGTTTTTACAAACTTATAAATGATTTGAGTCTAATCTCACTATGGTATTGTGGCATCAATAGATTAAAAGTGTTATGAGTTATTGAGTGTATCTTGATCCATGGCTTCGAGCCAAGTGGGGGAATCTACTGGGAGCAGTTGATCGCATGGTTAGATGCTATGTTGGTTCCAGTTTGGGGCGTGCGAGTAAATTATCTATGGATAGAGTAAAGGAAAATTTTGACAAAGGTTATATTTTGCTTCATAGGGTATGAGAATCACGGAACATCTAGAGTGTTGTTGGTAAAGAATGCTCGGTGCGTAGAGCATGAAGTTGCTTGGTTGTATGGGATGAGGATTTCATTTTGCGGTATCGGAGTGCCAATAAGGCACGGGTGGTTCGGTTCGTTAGGTCAGGTAAGTTGTAGTTTGAATAAGAGTGAATGACTTGCAAGGATGGCTCTAATATGTTCAAGGTTATACAGGGAACAATCGGGTATTGTAAAGTTGCATGTGTGGTTAGAAACTGTGATCTCATTGGAAGAGGTTCTGATTTGTGGTATTTCTATGTTAATTATGGGATTCTATGCATCACTATCAGGAAAGTAAGGGTAACAGATTTAGATTCACGGGAAGTTCTTCAGAGTAAAGTATTTTGGAATGTGGTGTTTCTGGGAATATTTAAGGGAGTATTCAGCGGCTTAGGGGTTTCAGACAGTGTAGTTTTATGCTTGGGTGTCGTGTGGTAAGCCTGGGTTGAGGAATTATGGTGTTACAGCAAGGGGAATATCAAGTTGAAGATGAATCATAAGGAAATTTAGTTACATGGAGTAGCTTGATAGTGGGCCGGATCGGCGCGGTAAGGATATGATTAAGTCTTTGTGTGTGTTCGAGGTAATGATTTCGTACAGGTATTTTGCAGCAAAGCTCTTGGATTTTGACAGCTTGTTTCGCTTGGTCTAGTTAGAAGGATTCAGTCCTGGCAGTTTAGTTTGTGCAGATGGAATTAGGAGAGTTCCTGTTTGGTTTCGTCATGGTTTGGAGATGTATATTTTCTATGGGCATGCAGAGAATGGGATGTATAGTGATTTTTCTTCTAGATGGGATCAATGGAAAGTTCCTGACTAGTTGAGTGCGTAGATGTCTGTGGTTCAGAAGGGAGATAAAGTTTTCATGTTATCCTCAGATGATAGGGTATATGCAGTATGTTGTGGAGGGCCGAGACTCGCGTGTGTTAGGTTACAGTTCACTTCCCAAGGGGAGTTGACAAAACACTTAGGCAGTGGGTAGCCTCAGATAATTAAAGAAATGGTAGTGTTAATTGGGAATGATTTGACGAGAGTCTATGTTTCAGTAAAAGGGCAATGTGAGTAAGTTGATGGTACTTCGGTGGTATTGCGGCACTTTCCTGTTAGATCGACTGGTGGTATTCGGGTTTGCTTGGTGGCATAAGGGAAATTCTAGAGAATCTATCATAGATCGGTTGGGTATTATAGGTGTGGCGGGTGTTCGGACGCGAAATTGGGATCAGGTACGATGATTCGTGTGCTATATGGAGTTTGAGACTGGGAGTTCTCATGTTCAGGTTATGTTATGGTTTTGGATCGTGTGTATCGGCACCGTTTAGCGGCTATCGATATTAGGAGGCTCGAGTGGATCTTTCTTCGCTGGGTATGTTAGATTTTTGATATGATATTGGAGCTTAGACTGGTTTTCTCAGTGTTGGGTTATTCTGGATTATTGCGCTATGGGCTATGCCGGAAATGCCATAGGTTGAGTGGCGAGGTGCATCAGAGTATGTCCTAGTAGAGTGGTTTATGTTTTGAAGAATCAGCGGACGGCTAGAAAGGACTGCCTTTCTTATTTGGGCCTTCGTGATGGGTATCAATGCAAAGGTTTCTACCATTGGTTCAGTTCCGGTGTTGAGGGAATTTCAGATGTGTTTCTTGGGGCCGGTCATGTCGCCGGGTGAGGTTGTGGATTTCGGTACTGGTTTGGTGTCGAGCACCGTATTGTATGGCTCCGGTAGGAGTTAAGTAGTGGAAGGAGCAGCTTCAAGCTTCGTTGGCAAGCCAATGTGGATGCGTGTTCTAGCTTGAGTCGGCTTGGTTGGCCCTGAATTGTATTGTTGAGGGATAGGTCGATTCGACCGTTGTTGAGCTTATCAATGATCTATAGAGATCTATGAGTTGCTTTCTGTGTTGCGAGATGTTATGATTTTTTGGTTATGGGCACGTAGGTGCAGTTCTATTGGAGGTTCATTGTGGAAATCGAGCGGGAAGAGTAACTGGCCATTGCCCAGTCGATGGCGTATCGGTTATGTCCTATCAGGTTTGTGTGGTTTATGATATTTGTTTCACCGAGGGTGTAGTGATTCTCTTTGGTTCCAGACATCAAATTGTGCGTGGTTGCCAATTTCGAGAATAGTGACTTGAGGTGTCTCATATGGAGCGATGTTCGGATAGGATCGTGCATTGCAGCGAGGCTATATAGAGATATGACTTTGCGGGTTAGATTCATATATTCTATTCTATGATGTGGGACGGGTTCTCAACATTGTGTTGTGGTGGTGCCAGCGAGCTTGAGGTACAACTCTTTCAATTGAGTTGTTTTCATGATTTAAGTATGTTCGGACTGTTGCTTATTGGCACGCGTAGTTATGCAAGTTGAGGCTTAGGACCGTATTAATATATCATGTCACCAGGGTGGTGTGTTTGGTCAGAAGAGATCATTGGGATCATTAATGAATACCATCGTATTCGATTTCAGCATGTTGGAAGGTTAATATCGAAGTTCGGCTAAAAAATTTGCTATGGTGATTACCAGATAAGAAATTCCTTCATGAATGGTTGATCTAAGAAATGGTTATGGTTTACTGCGTGTTTCAATATCGTTGGCAGAATATGAAAGTGTTGGAGAGAAACTTTAGCTAATAAGAGGTTTTCTATCGGTATTTGGTTGCTGTGGGCAGCCGATGTGAATGGAAGTTATCGCTACATGTGTTAGAGTTATGTGGTAAATCATATAATTGCACCTGAGGTTACAGGCATGGGCTGCTAGAGCTAGTTCGGGTCCATTCAGAGTATAGGTGTGAGGTTTTGATCGTATTGATGGTTTCAGAAGTGAAAATGTGGTTCTATGATTCCTGCGCTAGGTTGGGGTCCATAATTTCAGTTTCTATGTGTTATCGGACCTATATGAGATGGGGTGATGTGGGATCACCCCCGGGTATATGTGTGGTAAGGTTATTCAGCTATTGGTTGGCTATTAGAACAACTCCGGGCACGTTCGAGGACATATTTAAGTGGGGGGGATGTAACGACCCGACCGGTCGTTTTGAGCTTTTGCACTTTGATCGCCAGTTCTCAAGCATGACTCACCCCGTATGATGTATAATGACTGATGTAGATCGTTGGTTTTGGTTTTCACGGAAATCTGTATGAATTTGAAAGAACAGTCTTAGTCGAAAGCTTTGAATTTGAAAGGTTTGACCAAGAGTTGACTTATTTGTATATGAGCTCAGATCGGAATTTTATTGATTTGGTTAGCTTTGGGGGGATGATTTTTGACTTAGGAGTGTGATCGGAAGTGGTTTTGGAGGTTCGGTGTGGAAGTTGGCTTGAATTGGCGAAATTAGTATTTTGGCGATTTCCGGTTGATAGGTGAGATTTTGATCCGAGATTCGGAATGGAATTCCGAGAGTTGTTGTAGCTTTGTTATGTGATTTGGGATGTGTGTCTAAAATTTCATGTCATTCGGAGAGGATTTGGTTGGGTTTGTGATCGAATGCGTGTTTCGGAAGTTATAAAAGAACATAGGCTTAAATTCGATGTAATTCGATGGTTTTGATGTTGTTTGAGACGTTTTGATAATTGTAACAATTTTGAATGGGGTTTTAGGATGCGTTGGTGCTTTTGGTTGAGGTCCCGGGGGTCTCGGGTGAATTTCGGGTGGTCAATCGGACCATTTTCTAAATTTGAAAGTTGCAGATTTCTCATTTCAGGTGTTGCAGAGAATTTACTCTTCGTGTTCATGTAAGAGCCTCGCATTTGCGAATGAGGAATTGGGAGGCAGGTAATTTGCTTTCGCGTTCGCGTCTGAGGATCCGCATTCGCGGAAGGCCAGATAGTTGTGCTTCGCGTTCACACAAGGTCTATCGCGTTCGCGTATAAGGAATAGAGGTTCAGTGGATATTGGGCTTTGTGTTCGCGTGAGTGATGTCGCGTTCGCGTAGGAGAGGAAGGTTGAAGCATTGCGTTCGGGGGTGAGACTCGCATTCGCATAGGGTTAAGTTTGGGAAATTAAATGATGTGCTTCGCGTTCGCGAGGCAGTAGTCGCGGACGCGATAAAGAAATCCCAGGTTTGGGCAGAAAGTTTATAAACATTTCATCCGCGAGCCCAAATCATTTTTCCTCCATTGTTGAACATTTTGAGATCTCTTTGGGAGAAATTGAAGAGGGATTCGAAGAGGACTGATTGGAGGTAAGTTTTATGAACCAAAAACATGATTATATTGTGAAATTAACCTAGCAATTCATGGGAATTTAACTAAAAATGGAAGAACTAGGGCTTGAGTTTTGAGATTTTTAAATTGGAACTTAAAGGACATTTGAGGTTGGATTTAAGAGTTTTTGGTATGTATGGAACCCGTTGATGTGAAAATTTCTGGATTTAAGAGTTTTTGGTAATTTTGGGATTTCTGCCCGTTATTGATTGTTTTCGCTTGGGCTTTGTTCCCTTAGCATATTGTGATGTATTCGTTCTGATTTTGGATAGATTCGACGCGCGTGGAGGCCGATTTGACGGGCAAAGGCATCACAAGCTAGAGATTTTGCCGGTTCGAGGTAAGTAATGATTGTAAATGATATCCTGAGGGTTTGCAACCCCGGATTTGCACATTGTAGTGCTATATTGAGGTGAGACACGCATTTAATGACGAGCGCAGGGTCGTTTACTACTGAGGATTGTGATTTTGTCCGTCCCGATTGATGTTTTTACCGCGTATTTGATTGAGACTTGTTTGTTTTCATCATGATTTGGGCTTATCGCCATATTTGGGCTTAATGCCGATTATTTGAATCCTTCATGGGCTTTTATCACTGTTTTCCTCAATATTTTGACATGTTACTTGAACTCAGTCCTATTGAATTACACTGTTTTACAAACTCAGCCACTTTTACTCGAATTTGAGACTTAAATGATTTTTAAAATGTTGTTTGAGCTGAGCACTATTGTTTTACTAATGCCCGAGAGGCTTGTGATGATTTTCTAGACTAAGTAAGGCCGAGGGCAATATGTGAGGATATGTTGAGTGATATGAGGCCGAGGGTCTGAGTTACTTTATATGCCACGAGGTGGCTTGAGTGATGTGAGGACGAGTGATGATGCCACCAGGTGGCTTGATATTGCGCTTGGGCCGTAAGGGGCCCCTCCCAGAGTCTACACTCCCCCAGTAAGCACCGTCGATGATATATGGATCGGGTTGCATGCCGCAGCGAGATGTGGATCGGGTTTGCACGCCGCAACGAGATGTGGATCGGGCTGTATGCCGCTGCGATTACTATGTGTTACTATTTTGAGAGTGATCTGAGAGAGAGAGAGCCCGAGGGGCTAAGAGTGTTGTGAGAGTGAGCCGAGGGGCTGGTTCTGTTTTGAGATTTTGCCTGAGGGGCAAAATTTATGTGCTCATCTTGCATATTTACTTGCCTTTTTACCTGATATACTATAGTATTTGTGCCCGAGGGGCGGATTTTCTGTGCTTATCAGCACTTACTGTTTTGAAATCATTTCGTAACTGTTGAAAAGACCATTTTCAAAAGAGATTTTATCTGAGCCAAGATATTTCTAAAGATTTCACAGCTTCACTATTTTCTCAAAGGATTGTACACTGCTTCTATACAGCATGTTGGTTGCTTTACGTGATTTCTTACTGCTTAGTTGTTATTTACCTTTATTACTCACTTAGTTGGAGTACTCACTTTACTCCCTACACCTTGCGTGCAGATGCAGGTATTTATTCACCCGGTAGTGGGTTTTAAGCTGATCAGAGGCTAAGTTAACAGAGTTTAGCGAGGTGACTGCCACCATTCACAGCATCGTATGTTCTTCCTTTGTTTATCATTCCTATTTGTATATTTCAGACTTTGTAGTGGTAGTTATACTCTAATAGTTGCTTGTGACTTGTGACACCCTGGTTTGGGGTGTGTTGGGTTGTACTTCCGCTAATTAATATTATTGAATCATATTTAAACTGTTTATTTATGTTAACTGTTTCTGTAAAGGCGATATGGGTTAGTTAGCCGGCCTTGTCTTCACGAGAGGCGCCATCACGACCAGTGCGGGGTTTGGGTCGTGACAGTAATGATTGTAAATCTAGACCTGAGGGTATGAAATCCCAAAATTTCGTACTATTTTGATAAATGAGGTAACGCACATGCTATATGACGGGCGTGTGGGCATGCACCCATAGGGATTGTGACTTGGTCTGTCTCGTAACGTCTGTATAGTTGCATATTTTGATATATTGTATTTGATATCTATGTGTTTTAGAAATTAGTTTTTTTAACTTGGGCTGAATGCTATCTTTGGGGCCTTTGTGCCGACCTGTTTAGACCCTTAGGGGTATTTTTACTACTTTCCTCACTCTGTTTGATTTGAAAGCGTATCCTCAATCATGTTTTACCTATTTATTGTTTAATCCGGTTTCATCACTTCACTTCTTATATAAGAAAACTGTTTGTGCTGAGTTTCCCTGATTTTCCCTTATATGCTTGAGTGGTCATGATGTTAATGACTAAGAGAGGTTGAGGACCTAATGGTGAGGATTATATATGTTACGGATCGGGCTGCATGCCGCAACGATACTTATATATTTATGGATCGTGTTGCATGCCACAGCAATATCTATATATATGGATCTGCATGCTGCAATGATATGTTTGATCGGGTTGCACGCAGTAGCAATATAACGCTTGGATTGTAGGAGCCCCTCCGGAGTCTGCACACCCCCAGTGAGCGTAGTCGACTATACATTATGGATCGGGTTGCACATTGCAACAACTATTATTATTATTTTGATATCTATGTAGTCGGAGTGCTAAATGTGAGTACTGATTGACGAGTGACTAATAGGCTATACTTATGAGTGATACCTTGCCCGAGGGCCTTGTTTGTGACATGCTTCTGATTTTACTCTTCGTTTATGTTAAGCCTCTGTTAAAAATGTTGAATAATTCCTTTAAAGGATTTTTAACTGAAACTGAAGTTTTTACGAGATAATTTGCCATTGAACTGCAGGTTTTGACTTGATATTTCTATTGAGGTTTTCTTGATAAGTATGCATATGATTTTAAATGCTTGTCACTGCACTCAGACTTTATTTACTTTAGTTACTTACTGAGTTGGCGTATCCACGTTACTCCCTGCACCTTTTTGTGCAGATCCAGGTGCCCGAGCATCAGAGTGAGAGCTTCCAGCACTCTCAGAATCTTATTTGGAGATCGCGAGGTAGCTGCATGCACGGCGTTCGCAACCCTGCCTTTCTCCTTCCTATTCTAGTACTTTGTATTTTCTATCTTGTTATGTATTAGTTAGACAACGTTGAGTTATACTTAGAGGCTCATGACTAGAGACACCAGATTCGAGTTGTGTTGAATATAGTTTCGTACTTGTTCCCGCGTATTTCTCTTATTATATTAAAAATGAAAGCTTTGAGACTTAATCTGTTTTAGAGAAGTGAATTTTACAAAGATCTTCCATGTGGTTCGTGTTGTTTCAGCTAGCCTAGTACTGTGATAGGCATCATCACGACTTGGGTATTTGGGGTCATGACAACAACACACAATGAATAAGTTTACCACAAAACTTCACACTTTGTATTCGGAAAAAGTTTTCAAAAATACCATCCCTCAACTTCTTCCATTGCGTGTTCGACAAGAAACTTTTTATTGCGTCCTTATACTGTAAATCTCCTTTCAAATAGCTCATCGGATTACGTCAAACATCAAACTCGAAAACACGATCTCTTTCCATTAGCACACTACAAAGAACGAAAAAGAACATAACAAATTAGGACTAAAATCCAAGATCTAAGTAAATGCATCTTAAAGTTAAGGACAATAGGTCCTTAACTTAAAGTTACTAGTTCAAAAGTTAAGGATACTTGGTCCTGAACTTCAAGTTTCAAGTTCAAAAGTTAAGGACACATGGTCCTAAACTTTGACTTACAAGTTCAAAAGTTAAGGACATTTGTTCATGAACTTTGAGTTTCAAGTTCAAAAGTTAAGGACACTTGGTCCTGAACATATAGTTACAAGTTTAAAAGTTAAAGACACTTGGTCCTGAACTTCAAGTTTCAAGTTCAAAAGTTAAGGACACATGGTCATGAACTTAGACTTACAAATTCAAAAGTTAAGGACACTTGGTTCTGAACTTAGACTTACAAGTTCAAAAGTTAAGGACACTTGGTCCTTAAGTTTGAGTTCCAAGTTCAAAAGTTAAGGACACATGGTCCTGAACTTCGACTTCCAAGGTCAAAAGTTGAGGACACTTGGTCCTTAACTTTTATAGAAGCACAGTTAACTAAAAATTCATAAACACGGTTAGCTTATGAATTCGTACGACTATTTTTATGAAATATCCTTACATAATCAAATATATTGATTTAACCACAAACACATTTCAATACAAAAAAAGTTCTGAATAACTTCCTCACAAAAATCCACTCCTTACCCTACGTTGAATCAAGTTATAATCATTATTTTTGAAATTTCACACATACTTGATACCAAACACAGCATTGATCATGATTACTGTTATACAAAAAGAAAAATGCATAAAAGTAAAATAAAAAACATACTAGTTCGCTGGTTCGATGCAGAGAAGATGACAAAGGAGCAGAGATTAAGTGCAACAAACTACACGCAAGGAATTGTTGGGCAGGAAGAATAACGAACAATGATTTGCATGTAAGAAACGATACGATACTGAGGGAGCAAAATCTGTCTCTGAAATTTTGCATCTGAATGTATAAAATAAGGGTTTGGGAAAATAAAAATAGAAGAAAGGGTAAAATTATCTTTTCAAAATAATTTTAATATAGTAGTGGCTATTTTTGCTCAGCATTAGAATTGATAGATAAAAAATTAACACCACCTTATTTACTGGCTACCACACACCATTTTTACTAAATATATCGTATGTAAAAAGGAGTAATAGTAGCACGGGCTAACCAGTTTTCAAGCTGATAATTGAAAGATAGCCAGTGTTTGAAAAGTCAATGAAATAGACATTATTTTGCTGCAACACGGAAAGTTCCAGCATGATATACTGGAGATTGGTGCACCTGTGTATGAACTTCCAGCATATTATGTTGGAACTCCAACACACGAAAAGTTCCAGCATAATATACTGGAGATTGGAGTTCCTGTGTATGATGGACCGGTATATTATACTGGAACTCAAGTATAATATGCTGGAAGTCCAGTATAATATGCTGGAAGTCCAATATATTATGCTAGAAGTCCAGTATATTATGTTGGAAGCCCAATATATTTTGTCGGAAGCCCAATATGTTATACTGGAATTCCAAAATATTATACTAGAACTCCAGTATATTATGGTGGAATATTATCCAGATTTTGAATAGTATTTACGTTCAGATTTATCTTTACATGAAAAGTATCTAAATTTCGATTATTTTTGAAATTGTGGCTATTTTTTAATTACCACTTATAAATTTGGCTATTTTTGAATTTCACTCTAAAAAGGAAGGGGAAATGTGGAGAAGGGGCAGACCAACCTATAGTGTCTGTTTGTGTTTCCATGGAGTAATGCTCATAAGTGTATATTCATCTCATTTGTCGTGTGAATTGTGGGAGATTGCATGATATTAGAAATAAATTATACTTATTACGTATTTCTTATTTGTAGGAGTGAGCTTGAATGATAATGAAGTAAAAGATATCAAATTATTGCAAAAAGGAGAAAAATTAAAGGACTGGGAGCTCGTCTATCCTCGTGCGTGGCACGAAAATGGACGTGAAAAGGGAGAGAAGTGAAGGCACAAAACAGCGAAGCGAAGCAAAGGCACGGATCGCTTCGCGAGATGGAAGAATTTCAAAAGCTGAATTCGTGTCCATGGTGCGCGACGCGCGAAGGCAAACGCGGATTCCAACTTCTCCCAACTGAAGTTGGATTAGAAAATTCCGCCCCTTAGCAACCCTAAATGATATAAATACATCAAAGAATGACTTTTTAAGGGTTACACAATATCTTTGAAGGCAAGAACGAGCAAGGAGCAAGATGGAAGATTCGGAAACGAGTTTTTATCTTTCTTCTTCCCTTTTCTATTATTGGTGATGAATTCTTATATTGTAGTTGTGAAAATAATTATGACTAGCTAAACTCTTTATACTAGGGTTTGATGGAACCTCTTTGAGGATGAATTTTTTGTTGCGTTTAATATAAATTTGTCATTGAATTTTCTCTACTTGTTCAATTACGTGATTATTGTGGTTGATTGGAGGACCCTTAATTGACTATGCCTATTTAGTGTGTATTACTTGGAAAAAAGGGTACATATTTCGGTAATTGCTGAACAACATCACTCCTAACGTATATGAGAGATCAATGCGGAGGATTTAAAGGTGGGATCAGGAATAACAAAACCTTGGTGCGACCATAGTGAGAGGTAAACTAGTGTCAGCTAGCTTAGTTTGGAAGAATACGTCTAGTAAATTATTGTATTTGCTCGGAAGAGAATTACGACACCTAAAGTTCTCATGCTCGATAGAGAGTATCTACGAGAATTTATAGGAGACGTAGCAGTGAGGATTCCGCTAACAGGGAAAATCGTAACCTTAGCCTTTTCCAATCTTGTCTACAACATTTGATTTGTTAGTATAAAACTACAACTTTTTAATTACCTTGCTTTTAGTTAGTAAATACTCAACTCATTATTAAATATTTTTGAAAGTTGATTACTTGAATTCTTGCGAAACTAGCAATAGTGACTAGTAGGTTAATTCTTTGTGGAATTCGACTCCAAACTTGTAAATTAGATTATATTTGCAACGATAGCTTAATTCTTTTTATTAGGCATAATTAGGCGGGATAAACACTCCCAACACTCGAGATCTGCTAATGTGATTTATGATCCAAGGACTATATTCATTGAATATTTGGAGGACAGGGAAAGAGAAGTCCAAAAAGATTTGAATCAACTATATCCTCATCCAATTCCTTTTCAGGATAAATATATGGTTAACTTGGATTGTGCAACTTGTGGCTCCTATTCTGCACTCCTCAAAACTGATGTATATGTCCCAGATGAAGTTTGGCATGCATTAGTATGTGGGTCCTTTCCTGTCTCAATGATTTTGTTTTGGTTTAAAGGAATGAGAAGTCAGAAGTTTAACAAATGATATCTTCTTAGAGAATTAATAAAATTTGAAGCATCATCATCATCATCATCATAATAATAATAATAAGTGATAGCTTTTTCAGAGTCAGAAATCTATCGGAAACAATATCTCTATCTTTACAAGGTAGATGTAAAGTTGTATGCACACTAATTCCTCAAGATCTTATTTGTGAAATCATACTGGGTTTGTTATTGTATTGTAAATAATACTCCTATGTGATAAATCTAATGTTGTGCTGCTTTCCGAAAGATTTGAATATTGGCAGTGTTCCTATTGGAGGGCTAGTTGTTTGGTCTCTTAACGTATGCTTCATTCTTCATTTTAATCCGTCTAAAGAGGGACCAAAAAAGTCCCCCGGCAGCTTTCTTAAGTTGCAAGGTACGCTATTGTCGTAGACTCGTAGTCCGTCGTAGGAAAGTAGGAAATATGTAGTATAGTGGCCATAATAAGGTTTGGGATTATGTGTAGGCTGGCTAATATAGTTGGGTGTGGCTTTACATAATATGTATGTAATAGGGAGGACAAATGATAGGCATTCAATTTATGGCAAATAAGTACTTTAACTTTGAAATTAGGACAAGTATGGGAGGCATCCAGTTTTGGTAACTTTTCTTCACATTATTCCTATTCCCTTCCTACAGAGCTGCCGCTACACCGGCAAATTACATTTATATACTCTCACTTAGATTTATATGATATAGTTTAACTGCATATGAAGTTTAAAAAAATAAAGAAAGAGTTTTAAAATTTATTATTCTATACATATGTTATTCCATTTGTTCGAATATTAGTCTTTTGAAATTTGTAATCTTAATCATGACATAAAATTTGCGTTGCTATAAAAAAATGGTCATTAAGAGTAAAAATGAGATGTTCAAATCAAATTATTTTTAAATTAAAAAGATGTTATTTTTTTATCGAACTAATAAAAAATAATATATTTTCCTTTTAATAGAGGGTTATAGTTTCTAACAACAAATATAGTTTTTTTTTTCGGCAGTAGCCTCAATTCGTATATCATCAAAAAGAATGAGTACACGGAGGAAGACATAAACCATAGCCTCCAAAACATTGTGAAAAATGATATATCTCATCCTCCAGTAGGGATGGCAAATGGGGTAGGGCGGGACAGGGCAGGGCGGGTGAAGCATTGCCCTGCTTCAAATTCAACCCGCCCTACCCTGCCCCGTCTAATAATTTTTCTCCTTTTTAACCTAACCCGCCCCGCCCTATTTAGCCCTGCCCTGCCCTGCCCTGCCCCGCCCCATTTAGCTTTTTTTTTCTTTCTTTCTATCTTTTCTTTTAAGTTTGGAATTGTAATTTATCCATGTTATCATAGAAGAGGAATAACTTCAACGCAATAAAATATGGTTTCCATGATTAATCTGATAACGGTATGTATAGCTTTGATTTGCATGATGTATAATTACTTTGTTAATTCTTTTCTAAAGCTTGCCTTAAATTTTTAAATAATTTAGTAAATAGTTTACACCAAATGAAAGAAACTTTTTTCTTTATGGGTGCACATAACTGCTATAGCTTTCTTTATACTAGTTCTGTAAACTATTTGCTCCAACCAATATATAAATATTTTTCATTATTTGCTAGGCTTAAAGAAAAATTATTTAAAATAAAATTGATATCTTATAAAACTATTATATTCTATGCTACTAATCAACAAACGTTAGCAAGCAAATAAAACGACAGTTTTTGATACAAAACAACACTAATTTAACGGATACTAGAATTAAGTTATCTTTAGCACTTTTATACTTTTCATTACAACCAAATGATTTTACAATTATGTGATATAGGTGAAATAGTTGAGACCGAAAGAATGATATCATTTGATGCTTTTATAATATACTCCAATGAAATAGCTGGGGGAATATTTGATTTGCAACTAAAAACTAAAATAGCTAAAAACTTTGTAAAAGAAAATCTGTACGGTATGAATTTTTTAGCTATAGAAATAGACATACCAAGTAAAAGAAAATTCCAGTTTGTTTGTTGAGCTTGCAGCAAAAATTCGGCCCTACCCCTGCCCTGCCCCATTTTTTATTTTCTGAAAATATATTTTCCCCTGCCCCTCCCTGCCCCGCCCCGTTATGACTTTGTCCTACCCTGCACCATTAAGGTTTTTTCCCGCCCTGCCCTGCCCCGCCCTACCCCATTTGCCATCCCTATCCTCCAGTATAAAAGCATCAAAAGAGTGTTGATACCCATTGCCCTCACATTTTCTGAAAATAGTATATATTGTGAGCATGTGATTTTTGCCCTATATATGAATCATTCCCAAATATTCCAAACAAAATGATTTTTTTATTATTTTATAATTTGTTGTGAATTTTGTGGTATTTTCTGGTAATTGTTGTATTTTATCTGTACATTTTTAAATCATATGAAAAATACAAAAATAGATAATACATTTGCATTTAGGAATTAATTTTACATTTAGTATTATTAGTATTAATTTATTTTAGAACAAAATATAAAGAAAATCACAAAAAGGGTCCATTTTGCATTTTTTCAAATTGGTATTAGTTTGTATTTTTCTTAATTAGGAATTAATTAGGAAATCTAATTTTTAGTGTTAATTTGATTGAGAGTTTATTTTAGCATTTTTATAAAACTAATCAAAAAATAAAAATACAAAAATACAAAATGAAAAAAAATGAAAGGAAGTAAATTAATAAAAAGGAATTAGGCTAGTTAAATTGGGCCAAATTCAATTCAAGCCCAATCAACCCCCAAATACGGCCTAAATGACCCAAAACTCACACCCCATAACCCCAAATCCGGTCCAATTGTTAGCCTCTAAGATCCCTCAAAACGACGTAGTATCACGCCAATACTACGTCGTTTTGATATCTTTAAGTCAATAATCAATCCTGGCCATCAATTGTTTTAATCCAACGGCCATAATTAATTTTTGCATTTACATAAAACTGTCCTAAAATAATTAAAACCCTAAAAACAGTCCCTTTCTTCCTCGTACTCATCCTCCGCCGCCCCTCCACCGTCGCCGCCGGCCGGAAATCGTCTCCGCCGGCGGCCAACCTCCAAATGACCTAAAAGTTACACCATAACACCGCCTCCGTCTCCTGATTTCAAATCTACCCTTCTTTTCCTTCGAATCAACCTCAAAGGCTTCGAATCCTGATTCGAAGTCGACGAACCCTAGCCGCCGCCCTCAAATTCCAGTGGCGGCGCCGCCTCCAATCGCTCCAAAATTAACACCACAACTCCCTCTCCTCTCCCTCATCACTAATCCTCAACCATTAGCCCTCGAATCATCCTCGCATGGCCTGAATTTTGTATCGAAGTTTCACCTGGAGCCCTAATTTCCTCAAGGTTGGGGGTTTGACCATTATAGGGTTTAGCCGTGTGTTTTCTTGTGAGAACACATGATTAAATACTAATTTGGTCAAACAATCCCGAAATAATTTGCTCAGGATTTAGCTAAGTTCTGGTAATCCGTTTTTCTCATCTTTTCTTTATTTCTGTCTTTTCTTGGTTTTAATCGTTAGTTTTCTTAGATTTCTTAACGTTAAGCTTTAGTCTCTTTGAT